>JAQMYG010000004.1:16890594-16901005 GCA_030014215.1 Clariallabes teugelsi
AAATGTATATGCAATATTAAACAGTTTTATTGGATAGAAAGTTTTTGGACACGTTTTGGCTGATTGATTTATATAATCACAATATATGATTAACATAATCTCCTTGCTTTTCAATACACTTTGTCCATCTGCCAACAAGCTTCCTTCACTGAAAAAAATGTTTTAGGCTGAGCTGTGAACCACGAATCACATCAGAAGTGAATCTTTGTACTTGTAGGGCTGCTTTCAGGGAACCAAACAGGTGAAAGTCCAATGGAGCAAGATCAGGACTATAGGGAAGATGCTTTAACACCTCAAAGTGTCAACACCTCAAAGTGTGGACAGTGTGGCCAGAAGTCTCCCTTGGATATCGGTCCTCTGCATTTAATCTGAAGTTTAAGCTTCAGCTCTGTAATAAGTGTCTCATTTTAATGAGCTCTGTTGATTGTTGAACCCTTTTCCTGATAATGCTCCAATACTGGCCCTTGAGTCCCAGAAGACTGTAAGCATCAATTTTCCAGCTGATGGTTCAGTTTTGAACGTTTTCTCAGAGGATGTTTCTGTTCCATACTCTGCCGTTTATTCTCAGGCTCATTATGATGAAACCATGTCTCATCTATTTAAGAAACTCTCACCTTCCTTAAAGTATCGGCCCAAATTTTGTTTGCAGGTCTCCAAGCACTTCTATTTACCCTCTTCAGTGAGTTGTTCCGGCACCAGATACACCCTCAGACCACAAAAAGATTAATCACTTCTTTCGTACAAATAAAAAAAAAAAAGGTGGGGCATCCATTTTTGTTCACACAGCAGTTACTGTACATCAGAACTGATGGAACAGCTGTGACTGGGGAGACGGTAGCCTTGATCAGCCTTATATTGAAGTTTTAATATAACCGGAGTGTGGAAATCTTATGACTCACCCACGTATTTAGGAGAAACACACACAGAATACTTCACATTTCAGGTCCTTGCCTGCGGCACAGGATGACAATTAAATCATGCTGCTTGAGAAACACGTTATTTCCTTCTGTCATGACAAAACTCAAACTGCGATGCCCCTGGGTCTTTCACATGTTCGCACAAATTCTCCTCGATACTTTATCACTGTGCTAAATATGCTCTGCTAATTCTGATAGCATTCATATGAGCCATTACCGCTCCACACTACTCCTGCTGGCTTTGTGCTTTTGCTGGATTCACACATCCACCTGATGAAGCTGCACTCGATACTAATGCACATCCATGTCATCTTCTGTTCACTTTATTATTTATTATTAGTTGTTTCTGTGTACTGAATGTTAAACCGAATCCTTGAATTTTGTGTGTTTCCTTTTTTTTATTAACAAAAGGATTTGATTTATTGTGCTGCGAGTCACCCTGGTACGGACGATCCATTAATTTATGGAGCAAAAGACAGCGAGAAGAAAGCATGTGAGTGAGTGAGAGAGCAGGAAAGACAGGGAGATGATAAAAGGAGCATTGAAGCAGTGTGACCCAGAGAGTGACCTCTGGCCCATCAGCCCACTGAGTCCTCCTGCAGTGTGTGTGACATCACCATTCAGAACTTTAGCTTCTCTGATCGAGGAGATAAAAAGAGCTGAAATATGTGTGTGTGTGTGTGTGTGTATGAGTGCATACACACAAACATGCAACGCATAAATGCTGATACTGTTTTTCTTGACTGATGGTATAATACTCTCTGACACACACACACACACACACACACACACACAAACACAACTTGTTTTGACTCACGCTGCTCATGCTGTCGCTTTATGAATGATTCAGGTTCCTGTCTCCGACCCACTTGAATTATAGATGAAGAAAACTGCATGTGTGTGTGTGTGTGTGTTGGTGGGTGTAACAAACCAGCCTGATAAGCCTGAAAATATTAAAAACTTTCAACAAGCATTCCAGTCATTGTTTTTTGATAAATAGCATGGATCTTATCTACACTAGTGACACCACTGACAACGCCCAGGGCAAAACAGGAAATTCTCTACGATGCTAGAACAAACAGAACCTCATGCTCAGAATCACACTGTGTGCATGCTGCAGTCTGAAGGCTCACGGAAAGGCTGCTCCGACATGTCGTCTCACACAAACACACACACTCGCACACGGATACACACAAACATAGAGGATCTACTCTGTGCAATTTGAAAAATGGAAGTTTTTTAAAGTGATTTTTAAGGAACAGCTCAACAAAAAAAAATTAATGTAACCTAAAGTCAATAGTTGCTACCAATTTACTTTTTCTTTTGGAAATTTGTCTAGAAGAATATCTGGATGATCAAAGAAAACGTTTTTGTTCTAAAACTTTATTATACAACCCGAATTCCCGGAAAAGTTGGGACGTTTTTTTTTTATTTGAATACAAAGAAAAATAAAAGAATGTCAAATCACACAAGCCAATTTTTATTCACAATAGAACATAAAGAACATAAATGTTTAAACTGAGAAATCTTACAATTTTATCCACAAAATAAGCTCATTTCAAATATGATTACTGCTACAGATCTCAAAATAGTTGGGACGGGGGCATGTTTACCCTGGTGTAGCATCTCCTCTTCTTTTCAAATCAGTTTGAGCATTGAGGTTATGAGTTTCTGGAGTTTTGGTGTTGCAATTCGCTCCCATTCTTGCCCGATATAGTTTTCCAGCTGCTGAAGAGATTGTGGTCGTCTTTGACGTATTTCATGTTTAATGATCTGCCAAATGTTCTCTACACATGAAAGATCTTGTCTTCAGTCAGGCCAATTCAGCACCTGACTCTTCTACTACGAAGCCACGCTGCTGTAATAGCTGCAGTATGTGGTTTTGCATTGTCCTGCTGAAATACACAAGGCCTTCCCTAAAATTTGAATACAATGAAAACTGCATAAATGCAATGATGCTGGCTTTAGAACTGAATGCTGATAACACGCTGGAAAGTCTCCCTCCCTTCCTCCCGGAGGACACGGCGTCCGTGATTTAGTCTCGCCTGACCATAGAACACTTTTCCACTTGTTGAAACAGTCCATTTTAAATAAGCCCACAGGACATGATGGTGCTTCTGGTCTATGTTCACATATGGCTTGATTTTAGCTTGATAGAGCTTTAGTTGGCATCAGCAGATGGCACAGCAGATTGTGTTTACCGACACTGGTTTCTGGAAGTATTCCTGGGCTCATTTAGTAACGCCTATGACACAATCATGGCGATAAGTGATGTAGTGTCATCTGAGGGACTGAAGACCACTGGCACCCAACGAAGATCTTTGAGTCTTTGATGATGTTATGCACTGTACATGAGATTTGCAAAGATTTTACAATTTTGACATTGAGGAACAAATTAAAGAAACCACATTTAATCAAACATTTTCCATGATGGTTAAAACAGGCACACACACTACGGGCAATTTGAGAACGCCAATTAGCCTAATCTGCATGTCTTTGGACCGTGGGAGGAAACCCACCAAGCACGAGGAGAACATGCAAACTCCACGCACACAGACCCCAAGGTGGGAATCGAACACAGACCATAGAGGTGCAAAGCGACAGTGCTAACCACTGTGCTGCCTACAGTGCAAGTAGCCTTCTTAGAGTTACACAATACATTTAAAAGGAAAATTATCTATTAATATATTTTTACTTCATTATTAAATTGGCAAGTTTCCTCATTGTGTCACAAGCTGACATATTTGAGCTTCACACAGCTTCAGGCAGTTTATATTCTCAAGCAGTGCAATGAATGATGTAATGAACTAGAAAAAAAATTCAGCAAAGCATGAGGGAATGAGATAAAAGATTTGAACATTCTTATATTTAACATGATGACTACTGGATCTGTCATTAGAGGTCATCGCATGGAGTAAGATGGGAGTTTTGAATGTAATATCCATCACGCTATCAGTATTGGCATTTGATAAGGGCTGATTAATGCAGTGTCACAAAGTATTGAAAGTGGAATAAGAATGATGTGGGGAAAACTACGAGACATTCAATAATGTGCAGATTAACAAAACTTTTATGAGAGTTAAAAACGCCATTTATTTCTTCATATACTCCACTACTAAAGTAATGCACTTAATCCAGTGTTTCTCTAGTACTTGGATACCATCAAGGTAGAAAGTTTTATCGGTACACAGGAGACATGACCCGGAGACATGATGAAACACTGGCCTCCCAGGAACTCCTTTAATGAGCCAAACATGAAGTATGTGGCAATAGCTTACAGTTGAGTTCCTGTAACATGCAAGTGCACATTTAACGGAGCGTTATGGCTTTGATTTAACTTTACATAAAGTGGAGAGGGGCATACGCTTACAAAAATCATTAAAATCTAAATAAAGCATGGTATAGGTCTAGTGAATTACCCTGTGATGATGAACACTGTGCAAAAGAAAATAAAATCATGTGGGGAGCAAAAATGAAGCAAATGGGTATTCGGAATAGTTTCATGTTGATTTTTAACAGTTTGTAGTGTAAGAGTTAGCTACTAGCATGAAAGCTAGTTTAAGTGAATTATGTACAATTGCCTTTGCGTCCATGTGGTGTATCCTGTAAACTAAAAAGATGTATAATGGAATGAGTAAATGTGTGTAAGAGTGAGAGAGAGAGAGAGAGACCTAATTAGAACATATGCTATATTTACTCCAAGTGGTGTCTGGAAATGAGGGCAGATGGCCTCATTTGCACCCGTATGCTATTAGCTAACTTATTACTACGATAAAAACAATCACTTCCTGTATAATAAAACAGTGTGAGGACATTATGCCCGTGTGAAAGGTGCTTAAAAAGTTAAACCTTGGCTCTCGGTGTGCAACTGTACCATGCTGCGGTGTGTGTGTGTGTGTGTGTGTACATAATTAATAAGCTCAGACAGTCATTTAACTCAGTGTGAGAGGAAGACATTAAAACAGACACATACTTTCTAATCGGAAAATTGAAGCCAAAATCCTACTCAGGGAATTAAATAAGCTTTATTATTATTATTATTATTTTATCCAATTCTCTCTAAGTGTTCCCTTTAACCTTAAGTCTGGTGTTCAAAATTTTTCAGTTTTGCACATTGTCAAGTATGACCGTTCATTCATTTTCTATACCATTTATCCCATACAGGAAGGATGGATATTATTCCAGGGGGACGTAGGACACTAGGAAGGAAACACTATGTTCCGACCCATCACAGGGCACACATACAACAGACATTTTGGGGGCGCCAAATAGCCTACTTTGCATGTCTTCGGGAAGAAACCCACCAAGAACACAGGAAGAACATGACCCAAGGCGAGAATCAAACCCTCACCCCTAGACGTGCGAGGCTACACTACGCCAACATTCTGCCAAAGTATGAACACCATTCAGCAATTTGACAAACCAAGTCAGAGCAAATGCCAAAACTGGAGAGACGCTACCCTCTAGAGGAAGATCACTTCCTTTCCAATTCACTAAATCCTGCGAGATCACACACCTTCTGTTTTAGTGCTGTAACATGAGTTACATACAGTACACTCGATACATAGTCACTGAAACTAGATAGATAAAGATTAGGAAAAACAATCACCTGATCTTTTTAGCAGTCTCCAGCTCTCATTCACTCATCGGCTATACCACTTTATCCTGTATTCAGGGTCGTGGGGGGCCTGGAGCCTATCGCAGGAGACTTAAGGCATGGAGTGGGGTACACCCTGGACAGGGTACCAATCTATCACAGAGCACACACATACACTGCAGGCAATTTGGGAACTACATTAGCTTAATCTGTGTCTTTGGACTGTGGGAGGAAACCGGAGTAACCCCACCAAGCACGGGGAGAACATGCAAATTCCATGCACGCAGAGGTGGGAATCGAACCCGGACCCTGGAGGTGCAAAGCAACAGTGCTAACAACTATGCCACCATGCCACCCAATCTCCAGCTGATAAACGGTGTACCGATTAAAGTGGACGGTGAGTGTATACACTTTTTTTTTTTATTTAATCACCTGAAATGTTTAAATTGATGAACACTAAAATGACTTGCACTAAAGGGTTGTAGTCGCTCATATACTGTGTCACTTAGTTGTCCTGTACGGGATGACGACAGGCAAGAAACCAAGAGAAGAATGAAGGATTCCTCACACCCAGTGGTGAGACATGACATTATTGACAGCTCCGTTCACATCACTAGTTGCTATGGAAGCAATGAGCTAAATGAGAACTCATATCCACTTCAGAACCTGAGGAAATGAACGGACCTGCGGTACATTGTGAACTATTTGGCTGTGTCAGTGTGTCCCCTGAGTGTGAAGTCACCACAAATCAACAGCTATTCTGATGATCTCACTTCTATTTCTATACTGATTAGTATAAAAATTATGTCAGTCATACAAGGTCATCAGATGGCAAGCTATTCCATCACATGTCAAAGATTTTGGACCAAGACACAATCTGATTTGTCACCTTTAATTTCTTATAGTTGTACTGTATATCTGTCAAGCTACTTTTACACCCACGGTGCCCTCCAGAATTACTGGCACCCTACACAGTATTGGTTTAATACCTTTTTTCCCCAAATAGCAAATTATTCTCTGAGGATAATTCAAATCAAACCAGGACCTTTTGATGGTGCAAAAAACAGAACAGAGTTATGAGGGTGGGTGCCACAATTAGAACCGTCACTCCAGGGTTGAGAGTTCAAGTCCCACTTGGTGGGTTTGGAAGACATGCCGTACCCTGGGATAGGCTACAAACCCCTAAACAGGAGAAGTGGTATAGAGAATGAGTGAGTTTTGAGGAAAAACTCTTATTTCTCTATATAATCCTGCGTTGCATTTATTGCAGCATTTCAAAAGCGCTTGCACACCATCCAGGCAGTGTTTTCTCAGTATGCTGGAGTCAGGATCGGACAGCATGCTTCACGTTAGAACCTCTAGCATCCCAGTAACAGGTTTAATAACCCAAACTTGTGGAAAGTGCTTGGACTAAGGTCAGAACTGTACCTGGCAATAACTCCCAGCTCAGATCCTGTAACATGCAAATTTCAGTGTTGGTAAATGATTGAGTCAACAGTTCCCACAGACAGATGCTTCTCTTCCGCAAGTTGACAAGTTATCTCTCGATTTTCAAAGATCAGGCGTTCCACTTCAGTAATTTGTCATTCATAGACGTACTGTGTGTCTTCCTTTAGAACGTTTGCACCATTCAAATGTTTTACTGCTGACTAAGAGTCTAAGCAGCATACCACGCTTGGCCTTCTATAAACATCAATCAGTTTTATGCTTTCATTCACAAGAAATTTCATCAGAAGTCACAGTTTGACTTTCAAAGTTTGGATAAAACATCTCTGCCCCAAACCTGGTTGCCAATACCTCTAACAAAATTTCAGACTTGACCATAAATAAGGGCTTTCAATAAGATGTACTAAATATACTACAAAAAAAAAAAAAAAAAATCAAAGCAAGACTTTTTACTTTTTTTTTTTTAAGACAAACAAACATGTTTTCTCTGGATTTAAAACCTATTCAACAGCCAGCCAGGGTCTGAATTAAAGACAAAACGCAGCTTAGATCAATCTAATATAAAGGCATTTACAGTTTTCTGTGTAGAGGAGAGGCCTGAGATCTTCAACAGCTCACTCCAACCTTGTTAGGTATTACTGGATTTAGATTTAGTTTAAATGCATTAATTACAAATATTTTAGCACAAAAAAAAAGTGCGCACACAGGGAGATGAGTTTTTGTAGATTTAATCATTTACAGTTAGAAATCCCAGTTATAATTTACACAAGCTCAGACACATTAACAAATGTCTTTGTTGCTCTTGGTGTCACTGCTGTCCAGCTTTAGGCGGTACCCACTCGTGGATTTTCTTCGAAGTGGTGGAGTAGGGGACGTAACACGCGGACGATCCGCTCACGTTGATCTGATGGACTTCCGCCAGAAACTTCTTGGGCTCTGGAGGATGTGTGGTGGGAGGATCTTCAGTCATGCAGTGGAGCCACCGGTGCCTGAGAAACACATCCACATGAAATCTCTTTAGCTGAAAAAGTACTGATCCCCAATACCTTGAGTGAGGAGGTGTTTTTGTACTAGGCTTATTTTTATTAAAACCATTAAACATCAAAGGTGCAGTAATATAAATTCTCAAACAGCAGTCCGTACAAAGGACAGATAAAGATATATCCAAATGTTGCATATCTACAATCTAAATAAGAAAACTATGTGTAAAATTTTAGTGGTTTTCTCACTTCCTTTTGTAAATGTAGCCCAATGGGACTGTCGTCATAGTGACCGCTACTGAACGAGGCTACGCTCAAAACTATTCTTAAACACGAAATATGTTTTTAGACTCTGAAAACATGTGTATTCATGTCTATGGGAGAATTAAATCAATATTTCTTCATTTCTTTTTCATTTAGTTTGATCTGATTTGGTTTTCCACCAGGCATGAACCGTGAACTACAGGTAGAACTACAGTATGGATTTTTTTTTTCCTATTCTCCTTTTTTTCCTATTCTATTTCATTCTTTTCAATAGCACTAAACTTTGCTGTTTGATTTGTTTACAGGTTTTGTTTGAAGTATTAAAAAAATAATTAACATATTTAATAAAATTGAAAATCTTATATAATGTGTGTTGTTGATTGTTTAAATGTCCCGTCTAGTATGACACAATCATCTTTTTACTCCAGTCCAGTAGGTGGCAGTATTGCATGTATCAGCCAGGAACGTACGTTTTCTGCAAAACTTTGGTATGTATTTTAAGGAATTCGTCAATACTGGACCATGTAACATTTTAGTTGACCTAAATAATTGAAAAATGTGTGAATTGAAACCGACTTGAAAATCGATTCAACAAATCAAATCGACTAGCAAAAGATCAACTAAATTACACAACATATTTAACTGCACAGCTCTAGATGTTAAAAGCATTCTGCCACGTATTGTGCCGCCTCACACCACCTCACATCATAAGCAAAATAATTAAGTTACAAATTATATATTACGATTCCGTACATATAAAGAGAAATACAAAGAGCAATACAGCATGTGATGTAATTAAGTAATGAAATGTACATTCTCGAGAACTAAGTGTTGATGTTGCAGATGATATCAGTCACATGTTACCATTCCGCAGGCACCATGCTGCCGTCAACATCCCACAGTGTTCTCTTGCCGTTCATCTCCGTGGTGTAAATGACCCACCGGTGACGGCCTGCAAGACACACGCCAAACAAAGCTCCGGTTAATACACAGTGGAGCTGCAACTAATCACTATTCTAGTCAAATAGAGTAACGATTGATACGACAATTAGCGATGTGAATTGCACAATTACTTAAACTTTGAGTCCGTTTTAAACAAGTGCTAACAAATGTCTTTTAATGGACATTTAAAAAACACAAATATTTTCCTGACAGAATCTAAAACCAAGCATGAGGAAAGTAGCAGCAGTAAAATATAATGGTTACTTACAGCATAAAAGTGGCAGATGGTGATCAAGTTAAAACATTAAGAGTGCTTTCACACTACAGGCCAAGTCACAGATCCCAGCACACTTGACCTCAAATTTGGTACATCCGCATAACACGAACACACCGAGGCACGGATCAAGCACACTATACTAGTGTGGCATACTCGGACATGGCCCGATTCAAATATGAAAGTCCACCACACCTGAACACGGAATCAACATCATGTATTCAGGCATGGTGAACGTACTAAAAACATATAGAAGCACAAAATTAATTCACCTACACTGTCTACTTAAAAACATGAACGACTGGGTGACTGGGTGGAAGCAGCTTAAAATAGTACATGCCTCTCACATGGTTTTTAGCTGCTACTTTTTTCCCCTGAAATATTTTAATGTTTGAGGGGTGTTCAAGTCAAACTAGGACTTGAGATCATTTCTCCTGAATAAAGGTGTTAAACCGACTGACATTTACAGAAAACTTTAAGCACAGTAGGGTGATGAGACTCTCTTAGCCGCAGTAAAGCACTTTAGTGGTGGAAATGTTTGGAAGACGGCTGTACATCCGTGCTTGATGATCCCGGCCCAGATGGCTCGGGGTCCACTGCAGTCGTTCCCATGAACATTCAACTAGTGGAACGCCTGATCCATGAAAATCGACAGATAACCTGACATCACTCCATATGTTTAAGCCATTAAACATAAGTTCCAGGCCATTGTTTCAGACGTGAAGCAGGAAGTCCGATCCTGGCTCTGTTGTACTGGGAAAACATTCTACCTTGATGGTAGTAAAACTGCTTGGATAAACTGCCTAGTCTACAGAACCAATTACAGCTGCAGGTCTTATGCGACAGGTCCACATCACACTACCACAATATCGTATTTCCTGCAATAATCACAATTTCAGACTAGGGATGCACCAATACCGATACCGGTATCGGCCTCGATACCACATTTTCTAAAGTACTCGTACTCGTTAAAAGTCCCCCGATACCGGGA
>JAQMYG010000004.1:16912480-16923932 GCA_030014215.1 Clariallabes teugelsi
TCAGCAGGAAACCAATGGATTGTCTACTCCAGGTAGGGAGCGAGTCGTTACCCCAAGTGAAGGAGTTTAAGTATCTCAGGGTCTTGTTTACGAGTGATGGAACATTGGAACGTGAGGTTGGCCGCAGAATCGGAGCAGCGGGGGCGGTATTGCAGTCGCTTTACCGCACCATTGTGACGAAAAGAGAGTTGAGCCAAAAGGCAAAGCTCTCCATCTATCGGTCGATCTTCATTCTAACCCTCACCGATGGTCATGAGCATTGGGTCATGCCCGAAAGGACAAGATCGCGAATACAAACGGCCGAAATGGGTTTTCTCAGAAGGGTAGCTGGCTTTTCTCTTAGAGATAAGATGAGAAGCTCAGTCATCCGTGAGAAACTCAGAGTAGAGCCGCTACTCCTTTGCGTGGAAAGGAGTCAACTGAGGTGGTTCGGGCATCTAGTAAGGATGTCACCAGGACGCCCCCCTATGGAGGTGTTCTTGGCACGTCCAGCTGGAAGGAGACCACAGGGCAGACCAAGGACTAGATGGAGAGATTATATCCCTACACTGGCCTGGGAACGCCTCCGGATTCCCCAGTCAGAGTTAGCTGAGGTGGCTGGGGAAAGGAAAGTTTGGAGTTCCCTGCTGGAACTGCTACCCCCGCGACCCGACTTTAGATAAGCAGTTGAAGATGGATGGATGGATGGATCTTTAGTAAACTGTTGCAGTGAAACATTTGTTCATAGATCTTTGATCAACATAATTGAATAAAAAAAAATAAGGGGTGACTCAAGAGCCTTGCGTATTTAGTTATGTTTTTTCCTTACTATTCCTCATATCACTTTAGTAACATTTTTGTAAAGTAATGCAAAACACGTCAGTTAAATGTTGGCACAAATTATCATGTACATCGTAGATCCCACTTCATCACACCCTGTAGTTTATTAACTATTTTCTTAATTTGTTTTTTCATCCTTTTATACGACCTGCACGTGCCCTCAGAGACACAAACCTGGCTGTCTCCTTCTCGTTGACGAAGGTGGGCATGGCGGCCAGGGGACTGCAGAGGTTCTTGCGGATGTAGATCTTCTCGATGGAGGGGGCGCAGTTGGCCGGCTTTTCCCGCGTCGCCTCCACTGGCTTCCTCTCGCACTGCACGGCTGAGAGATGCACGCATGACAAACTTTAATAAGAATGTACAGTGCGTTTCAGTAACTTAAAGCAATAAAGGCTTGCGAAATACTGTTCATTTGTGACCTTTTTTTGTGTATATTTTGAATTATATGCTGTTACACTATGCACATGTATCTGGGATGTAAGAAATTAGATGTGTACATGGTTGAGTGTGCGTGTGCACGAGAGACAAACAGAGAGACACTCACAATCCTGTTTCATGCCGAGGGCCATGCAGCGTTGCAGTCTGCAGTACTGGCAGCGATTGCGGTGATGCTTATTGATCACACACTCCCCTGAGCCACGGCACGTGTACACGAGGTTCTTGCGGATGCTTCGCTTGAAAAAGCCTTTGCAGCCTTCGCAGCTCACGGCTCCGTAGTGACGACCTTCAGGACAAACAAATAAGCATATTAATTAATTCAATACTATAATTGTACCCTGTTTCGGTCATAATGACCATGAGTAGCTCTGCGACACTGATGTGAGATTTTACACTTCATCAGAACTACCTGTCTCTTTTATAAACATCGCAAATATCTGTAACATCGAAATACAAAATAACTTATCGTCTAAAACCCTAACCCCACTATTTGCTCTTTTAATTTCTTATAAAAGTTTTGACTTTTATTTTTATTTCTTTGTATAACCGTTTGAGCATGCCAACACCTAAACATCTAAAAAGCCCAGGACGCTGACATCACTGACTATGGAATACGTTTAAGACGTCATCATAACTGCACAAACAGGCTTTTTACAAACCTCTCACACCCTACTGAACGTCTACAAATACTGTATGGGATGAACTATCAGTCATCACTTCGTCCCTATATGTGGCACACATTACTGTTATTTGCACTACACGTGTACTCTTGTACTGTGAAAACAATAAAAGAAACATGCTTATCATATATGATACACAACACTGTTATCTGCACTACCATGCATACACTCACAGTTCATGTACATTGCTGTCCTGTTCTCTGTCTCACACACACACTCACTCACATAATTGACATGTTGACCATTTTAACAGTGTATAATTTCTGAGCCTGTCTGTGAAAACCTAGCTGAAGTATTTTTTTTGTGATTCACCGATTCAACAATAATGCATATGATTTAGGTAGAAAACGCTGAATCACAAAAAAAAAAAAAAAACACAGGCTCATTGAGGCAGTGACTGTTTACCAGCTACATGTTAAACCTGTTATTACTTGCCATACAGCTGGTAAACAGTCTGGGGATTTCATTCCTGAACTATTGAACGTTCTCTGATAGCTTGTGACTGTAGTCACTTAATAGTGCAGGACTGAAATTCCCAGAAACAGTTTTCTACTAGAGCCTCTAATAATGAAAGTGGACTCTTTTGTTAACCTAAACACCTTTCCTGTTATACTGAATTTCTATCCTCCTAACACACATTATGACTTCTGTTCAATCCCTGCTATCTGATATCACCCAGATGAGGATGAGTTTCCTGTTGAGTCTGGTTCCCCTCAAGGTTTTTTCCTATTGCCATCTCAGGGAGGTTTTCCTTGCCACCATCACCCTCTGCTTGCTCATCAGGAAAAATCTGATCATTATGATTGATACATATTTCCTCACACCTTTTAAACAAGAATTTTTCCCCCATATTTCTTTTTATTCTGTAAAGCTGCTTAGCGACAATCACCATTTTGAAAAATGCTATATAATTAAAACTGAATTGAACTGAATTGAACAAACAATCACATTTATGTTATAGCTGGAATTGTTAGAGCTCCTGTTGCTCAAACATCATGCACACATTGTGCTGGATCACATTTT
This sequence comes from Clariallabes teugelsi, assembly GCA_030014215.1. Taxonomy (NCBI): domain Eukaryota; kingdom Metazoa; phylum Chordata; class Actinopteri; order Siluriformes; family Clariidae; genus Clariallabes; species Clariallabes teugelsi. The sequence goes on from JAQMYG010000004.1 coordinate 16,915,441, forward strand.
AATCACACTGTTGTATATACTATTATTATTATTTAAAGCATTATTCCCAAATATTCCTCCTGAAATTATTTTCTTCTACAATTACTTTCAAGAATCTAATGGACACACAGAGAGCGAGTGAGTGTAGTCACTTACCTGACGCTTTGTCTCCGCACACCACACAATACTCCACCACAGGCTTAACAGAGCTTTGTTCTGTTCCCTCTGTGACAAACTGCGAAAGAACGACGGATACAGATATAGCATGTATGTAAAAGTTTGAAAAAGATGCAAACACAACCGTCAAATTTTTCTATTTGATTAAAGAAGAAGGAAAAAATATATGTATAACCACTAATTGTGGTATGTGCAAAGGTTCGTATTCCCTACTACATTAGTTCGTGTTCATATGGGTTTATCTGCCTCTTACCTGTATCTGCTGACCTGCCAGCTCAGGGGATGTGAAGAGCAGTTGATTGACAGCTGAGCCATCAGCTGAGGTCAGGATCACTTTTCCTGGTGAGCTCTCGTGCTTTAGAAGTAGCTTATCCTGATTAGGATAGTCCACGTTGGCTAAAATGAACTGCTGTTTGCCGGCTCCCGCCTGATCATACGCCGTTACTATCTGGAGCTTTTGGCCCAGCTGCTGATCTGCCACGATCTGAGCCAAACACAGACACACACACAGTTGAGTTTAAGACTGTGCCAAAACTGTAATAGAAAATACAGTATAATGCTTATATATGGTTTATTACCTGCAGACCTCCATCTGCAGACACCAGCTGAATTCTGGGATTTTCCCCTGCCATGATGATCCCACACACTGCTTGGGCTTAAATGCACCTCCCCATCACTTACACCACAGACACCCACACACACACAGCGCTTAGATGCACAACCTATACAAAGACACAAGATTTGAGCTCAATTAAACAATGTAACACCCTGACCGATTTATCATCTATACACTAATTCAAGCTTTATACGATTCAAATGGAAGTTAGGAGAAACCTATATGACCTTATCCAGAAAAACTGAGGAGTTAAATCGGTTACACTTTCTAATTTTAGTTACAGAACAAAAGATACTTCCAGTTTTGCCTAACAGTTTGATTCTTAGATTAAAGCATTTAATCGGAATGTAACTTTTTTTTGACATGCACAAAATAATTTCTGATCACATCCACCTTTATAGATGGACCAGGTTTCATGGCTCGTGCAGTTTCAACTACAAAAACAATTGGAATTAAAGAGTCATTTCATATTAAATGCTTTTATTAAAGAGTCAAAAAAAGAGTGAGGTTTATTGCCAAGTATGTTTGCACATACAAGGAATTTGTTTTGGTGACAGAAGCTTCCAGACACAACACCATACACACAACATACAAAAAATAAATGAATGAATTAAAAATTAACAAGAAATGGAAAAAGGATGTGGGGTATCATAAAATAAATACCAGTGGTATTGCACAGTATTGCACATATTTCTATTGCACAAAACAATAGTGGTGAAAACACTGTAGACTGCCTGACAGAAGAAACTCTTCTTGTACCTTGTTGTCCTGGTGTTTGGTATTCTGTAGCATCGAACAGACGTAAAAAGATCAAAAGAGAAGAAGGCTTGGATGCGAGTGGTCCAAAGTGATTTTCTGAGCCCTTTTCTTTAATCTGGATAAATACAGTTCTTGAAGGGTGAGCACCGAGCACTCTGAACCGTCCTTTATATTCTGCTGATGTCTGATTTTATATCTGAGCCAAACCAGACAGTTATTGAAGTGCACAGGACAGATTCAATGACGGTCAAGTACTGTGTGAGCAGCACCTGGTGCAGGTTGAACCTCCTCAGCTGGAGAAGAAAATACAACCACTGCTGGGCTTTTTAAACAACAGCAATCAAACAAATGTGATCACCCTACTTCAGGTCCTGAGAGATGAAGTGATGCACCCATCATGCCTAGTGCCCACTTTACAAGCTTGCAGGAACAGTGTTATAATTTGGGGTTGCTTCTGTTGGTCAGGTTCTAGGTTCAACAACGTTGTGTGTGCCAACTTGAATAATGCCAAGCTTCCAACTTTGTGGCAACAATGTATTATGCATTTGGATACTATGTCATTGAAGGTTTGGCCAAATACTTTTGTCCATATAGTGTATATACACATATACACTAGTAATATATCCCATAACAGTGTTCAATTATACATAAATCACCCAAAAGTAAATGTTTTGCTGTTGTGCATGAAGAGTGTTGTGTTCTGTTTTTTTTTCTTTTTCTTTGCTCTTTTCTGGACTCTCCAACCAAGTTAGCTTAATTAGCATGCTGGCTAGTTAGCATAGCATTGAGTTGACATGTTTAATTTAATAACTCTATTTAGATCCAGTCCCTGTAGGTGCCTCAACCCGGGTCTACAGGAGACTACAGCAAGATCTGAGCAGAAACGTGAGACGGAAGATAAAGAAAGTGTTTTTCCTGTTAGGTGAAAGGTCAACATTGAAGGGTTAAAGGACTCTGATATCGATTCCCAGCGCTGCTTCCTTCCTTCCTCTGGGATTAGCAAACACGCACCGAGAGACTTCCTCACTACGCATAAAAACTCTTGACTGAGAGTAGGAGATGATTATATTAGATTAGATTGGAGTTTTTATAACGCACTTTGTGCGCGAAATGAACTAACGCTGAACACCGGAAGCGCGCGCGCAGGGAGCTGGTTTGGTTAGCATTGGTAAGCTAGCTATCATACAGAGGCTAAAACCGCGCTAGCTGTATACACGTAAAACTGGAGCAAATACAAGCTCATACTATCAACGAGATCAAACAAAGCACTAAATATAATATGTGGACGGAGATAATAAAATGTTTGAAATGATATGAATAATAATAAAACTGTCAATTCATGTTGTTGACATGCTAATATGCTAGCATACAGCAGGCCAAGCTAGCCACGGCGCACTTCTATAATCACAGTGGGGGGAAAAAACCACCCGTTTATGCAAGAACTAGCCTCACACACGTCTAATTTTAAAGGAATTCTGCGCTTACCGTAGAGCTGGATGTCTTATTCAGCATAAATCCGATGTTTTTGTTGAATTTTTCCGAAATCGCCTCGCCTCTGGGAGGTCAGAGTTCGCGACCCTTCTGCGCGACGGATGCAACTGCGCATGCGCAGAAGTCATGTAACGGAATGAAGGTGTTCATCAAGGAAGTGTACTGAGGAATTAGTCTACATTTTCCTTATTAGGATTATACTGTAATAAACTTGCTTACGCACTAGGTTGACGTTGGTGTTTGGACTGATCAAGTTTTATTTCCTCATCTTGTGCTTTTTAATCAGGTTTTACTTTGTGAACACACAAAACACAGACACAATTAAAAAATTGCTGCTTAAAATGATTTATTACCTCTGGTCATTTACATCTGACACACTGAGCACATTACGTCACTGGAGTGTTTTACATGCTTTGTTGTTGTTGTTGAGTGTTATAATCAAAAGTCAGTTTTGAAGGAAGGAAAAAAGCGCACACACAAAACAATCCTGATCAGTGAGCACAGGGACGCGTGACTAAAACAGCAGGTTTAATCATAGAAATTCATCGTGCCCTGAGCTTGTGCATTTTGTTCAGTCAAATGAAAAATCTTTCCTCTGCAAACGTCATAACATCAGAAGAAACAATGTAAGACGCCACAAAAGAATAAACCTGATTTTATTCATGTCACTGTTTTCTTTTAAAATAAACTGGGTAATAGTATAGAGCCTTGCACCTCCAGGGTTCGATTCCCACCTCTGGTCTGTGCGCATGGAGTTTGCATGTTCTCCTGTACTTCCCTGCACAGTTCAAAGACAGGCAAATTAGGCTCATTGGAGTTTCCAAATTGCCTGTAGTGTGTGAATAAATGTGTGGGCTCTGCGAGGGATTGGCACCAAGGTATACACTGCCTCGTGCCCCAAGTCTCCTGGGATAGGCTCCAGGCCCCCCATTCCCCTATATACATGATAAAGCGGTCCAGACGATGAGTGAGTAAGTAGGAATTACGACTGACATGATTTCATCATAATGTCAAAACGGCACAAGGTGCACAACGTTTTTTCTCTAAGTCACGCTCGGGGATCACCTCACGCAGTGATATGTATTACACAGTTCTTGGCTCGCTGAAAACCTGACATGTTAAATTACACAATCATTAAATTTATTCAAGGAGACTAACAAACTTAAATTGTTATAAATAGACCTGCATTATATTATCATATACAGTATATTTACATGTACATCCAGTTATGCCCAGGATCACATTTAATTGTTTGTTTTTTTCTTAAGGTCAGTCCTATACAAAACAAAGATAAAAACATTTTTTAAAAAGGCTTAACACAATAATTATACAATAAAAATTTTGCTTACGTTTGTTTAGGGTTTCTAAAAAATACTATGGATAATAATACAAAAAAACTACTGGCTTTTACAGTGGTATCCTACATCTCCCATAATGCACCATTGCAGACACAAATCTTGATGCCTCGTCTTTGACGCAAAACTAAAGGCTCTCAATATTTAGACTTGCTTGTGCGTGTCTGCATTTGACCCATGATCAAATGTGAAAAAAAATTAAATTAAATATCATTCTTGACACCCTCTTCACACTTACAGCCTTCCTCAGGTTCCCAGGACGTGAGGTTCTTGATATGTCCAGGGCATCTGGACAGTGTCACAGGATCTGACTAATTTCTGGTAATGTATAATCTCATTTAATCCCTTGAATTACACATCTGTTGGCACACACGTCCAGAATGAATGCAACATGTTGCAGAATCCTGCTCAAGCTGTCTAAGAGGAGGTTAAAGGTCTTGGCATTCTTAAAATCACCTGTTGACGACCTCAATGATCACAAACACCTGCTTGATTTTGCTTCAGAGAACCAGATCAATGGAAGACAGCTGGAAGACACACTCCTTTGCTAGGTTGCTTCTAATCATATGTCTTTGTTCCGCACTTGAATAGGTGATTTCTATGCTCAGGTACTGCTCCTCACTTTACTAGCAAGACAAAAAAGACTCCTAAATAAATGATTTGGATCCACATTCGTCAAAGAATCATAGCCTCCTGAAATGCCTCAATCCACCTGAAGTGAAAAAAAAAGATAAAAGTTTAACCTTGTAAGATATATTTTACTCTCATATGGTCATCATAAGTGCAGACAGTGTGTATGTACAGTACTGTATGTGCACAGACCTCTGAGCTGCAGCGATATCTTCCGCTCTGAAGATATAATACAATATGTTCTTGTGATAGAGTTTAAACTGCAGCTTCTTAGCTGGTCCAGACTTCTCTTCCCTCAGGAAGAAGCCCAGTAGCGGCTGGCTCTCCAGTGCTGCAACATCCTGGGCAGAGACACACACGGACAGACATCAGCACCAGACAACTTAGACTCGTATGCAAAACAAAAAGCCTGATTAGCAAATCCTGCCGAAACAAGACCGATGCACAAACAGGTGTGATGTACCTCACTAGCGGCGTAGGTGTAAAGGACTTTATTCTTGATGACGAACCACAGGCGTTTCCAAGGTTTCTTGTAGCCTTTCGATCTCTGTAGATATCCACTCATCGAGGAATTCTCAGTGTTAGCGGAAACCTGTGAGAAAATGGTGTCAAGGTGCCGCAGATATATTGGGAATCTAATGATATTTCCTAAACCTGTTTTACACTTTTAAGGACAAAAGGTTTTCCATTTTTTAAAAATATTTGCTTATACTGTATATTGCATGGCCAAAAAAAAGCAGAAACAATTTGTGGGCTCCTGATTGGCACAGTGGTAAATTGGAGATCGCCAGTTCCATTCTGTAGCCTCTCTCAGCAGGGGGCCTAGAAAGAGCTGATTGGCCGAGCTCTCTGAGCGGGGTGGGATGGGAGGCAGTTAGCGCTCTCACATCAATCACAGCTCTACGGCCAGTCACGGGCATCTGTAAGCTAGCAGTTTGAAAAGATGCAGTAGGCTGGCGTCACGTGATTGTCTTTGGCCCTCCCTGACTGACTGGTAGTAGTAGCCTTAATCTGGGAACCCCCTAGTTATTACCCCCTAGTAATATGGAGGTATTAGATACAACTAAGTTAATGAGAAAACCAGGATTTAAAAAAAAAAATAAACCGGGTAATAGTATAGAGTCTTGACCTCCAGGGTCTGGGTTTGATTCCCACCTCTGGTCTGTGTGCATGGAGTTTGCATGTTCTCCTGTGCTTCCCCGCACAGTCCAAAGACATGCAGATTAGGCTCATTGGAGTTTCCAAATTGCCTGTAGTGTGTGAATAAGTGTGTGGGCTCGGCGAGGGATTGGCACCTGACATTCATGTGGCATACAGTATATGTGCAATAACAATCTGGTAGTACACATAGTTCATGTAAAATAATTAGAATCATTATCAATGTGACCTCTTTCAGTGCTGAGGGAATCTTCTTTTGTTTCCTAGAGAAGGAGAACGCTGAGCTGCGGCCGGTGGGTGAAACGGCCACCTCCGACTGCTCACCTGAGACAGAATCAGACACAGAGATCAGTCAGTCAAGACACGAATTTCAGCATTGCAAGCCTTGAAGTCGGAAGAGAAAGCTGAAACCTTTATCTTTCTGCTGTAGTTTGACGTAACACTGATCACACACGCGCGCTAGCTGATTCTTCAGGTACTCCAGGTAATATTTGTTAGACGAACACGCCTGGCACACAACCTGCAAATAAAAAAAGTGAAACATTTGTAACCCACATGCAGTTTTTTTACTTTATTTTTCAAAACATATTTTTTCCCATGTGTGTGTGTTCCAGACTCAAGCTGACCGCTGACCTTGCCGCAGGCCCTGCAGTGGTGGCGTCTCCAGGTGAGGGTGAACTCGCAGGTACAGATCATACACATGGTGGTGCGGAGGTCTGGGATCCAGATAGGAGCTTTAGAACCCAGGGGAGAATCATCAGCTGGGACTTCTTCAGACTGGATACAACAGGGAAACAAAAATTACACAAACACAGTCTAAGGGCAAAATGCTGCTATCCCCTTTAATATTTCATTAGTGTAAAATATGATGTGATGTCAACGAGCCATTTGTCATTTTTTTTACCCGTTTATAGTGTTTGAGTCAGAATTCATGTGCACTGAAAAGAAAAACAACTGTGCTAAGATTTACATCATTCCTGGCTCTTATAGATTGAACTAAATCTCTTTTTACTCATGGGGAGATGGGGCGGAGCCAATGTCTGGGCTGGAAAAGCATACATAAAATCCTGGAATAAAGCATTAAGTCTGGGACTAAATGCTAAGCTGGTTGACCACAGCCTGGAGTCCTAAATTCGAGCTTAGCAAAACCTGACAAATGCAACCGTTGTTTTCAATCAACCTTGTTTTTAAATCTAGGAGTAATCCCTGAGTGTGTGATGATGAGGTTTGATTTATGCTTGAAAACTGACGTAACAAAGTCTACATTATAAATGCGACATGTACAGTACATAAACAATATCCATCTTCAACTGCTAATCCGAAGTCAGGTGATATGGGTAGCAGTTCCAGCAGAGAACCCCAAACTTCTCGTTCCCGAGCCACATCAACCAACTCTGACACTGGGATCCCTGAGGCATTTCCAGGCCAATGTGGCAATCAAATCTTTCCACCTAATACTCAGTCTGCCCTGTGGCCTCCTCCCAGCTGGAGGTGCCAAGAACACCTCCCTAGGGAGGCGTCCTGGTGGATGCCCGAACCACCTCGACTGACTCCTTTTCACGCAAAGGAGCAGAGGTTCTAATTTGAGTTTCTTAAGGATGACTGAGTTTCTCATCCTATCTCTAAGGGGAAAACCAGCTAAACTCAAGAGAGTACATAAACAATAACAGTGGTGAATCTGGAAAGTGCAGAAGATGTGTGCACATTTCACGTTTAGTGAACACGAGTATAATATCTAAGGGTTTTACAATCTTTTGCTATAATATGGATTACATTTTCATTGATGCTTTGCACGCTTAGCTGTCTCTCTAGAACTATTCTTCAACTGAGTGAGTGAGTGAGTGAGTGAGTGTGCTTGTTTCCGTGTGATGGATTTGAGTTGCCAGGTCCCACGGCAACCACATACAAGACAAGCAGTACATACGTAGAATGAGTGAGGAATGTCATCATGAATTTGTAAGTTCCATAATATACTACAGCAGAGGGGGCTGTCTAATACCGAGTGGGAGTTTATCACAGGGTGGTCGGTCTCAGGCTTTTACATACAAAATATGTGCCTGCATGTGTGATTTACAACAGTGATACAAGTACATGGATCTGTGTCTATTTTTCATTTAGAGTCAGGCCTCTAGCTAGGAATTCTGGCCCGTCAGAATGATTAGTGATGTATATACAATCTATAGGAGAAAAGAACTACATACAGTGTACCTACACACACCAAATATCAATTCTAACACTTAAGAAAATCCTCTAGTCCAGTTAGTTTAAATTTTTCCCCCTGATTTTTCTTCCTGGAGGTGTTCATCATTCTCGAGGACATGCAGAAA
>JAQMYG010000004.1:16936977-16948769 GCA_030014215.1 Clariallabes teugelsi
TATATATATATATATATATATATATATATATATATACACACACATACACACACACACACACACACACACACACATACATACATACACACACAAACAACTCCAGTTTTCTGGTGGCAAAAGATTCAATATTTTGTGCATTGAAAAACAAAAACAAGCCTCTTCATTTTCCAGGATCAGTTTGCGCAGGAAAGGATCCTGGGAGTTTTGGTATGAAGATAATCTCTGGCTTACTCCCTCTCCGGTTCCCTCGCTCACACACGCATGACCCTCTTAAAGGCAGCTGTTAGGGATCATGGCCAACTGCATGGACACCAGAGGGGGTGGGTGTGACCTCTTTCCTAAAAATCTCTCCGTCTCTCCCTCCTTTGTCTCGCCACGTCTCTTGCATTCTGTTCCTCCCCTCTCTATTTTTGTTGCCCATCTCTTGCTACTCTACATGCCTTCTTTCGCTCTGTGTGTTTTTTGGGGTTTTAATTTATTACTTCTCGTCATTTGGTTTTTGATCAGACTTGTTCAAACTTGGTGCGTGAATCCACACGGTTATTACGGAAAGCGCAGGCTATAAATAAAGCCACAGGTGTGTGCATTAGTGTGTATCAGTGTTTATACTGTGCTCCAGAACTTCCTGTGATGCAGCAGGAACTAAAAGTATCATAAATCAAAAGGTTTGTGAAATATGTACGCAAACATTTGTTCTGTCTGCCTCCACATGACAAAGCTTTCCTTTTTTTTTTTCAAAATTTTTAGCAATGATTTATATTTACTTACAATGTGCAGCAACTTCAGGACATCCACAAACCTGTAACAGACAGGATTTTATAAGCGTCATAAAATGATATTCAGTATATGAAGTATAACATTAAGACAGGATGGACAAGATGGCAAACGTTTCATAATGCAACAGTTTCTATAGCTAAATAAAATTTACGAAATATGCCACTCGGCTGATGGACTATATTTGGACTTAGCGGCAAATTATGTGAAACTATCAGCTACTTATTACACACACATTAAAATTAAAAATACACATATATTATGGTTTTTACTCACACTTTCTCTGAGCTCATGATCTCCATGGCAATGTGAACCACTTTATTCCGTTTTGCATTCTCGACTTCCTAAGACCACACACACACACACATACAAAATCAAAATCACAATAGCCATATCGAGTTACCGCATCACAATACTTTTAACACTTACACTCCCATTGCATCCAACCATCTCAGGTAAATGAAAACACACCACTTCATATCAATGCAGACTTCACTGGTGTGAGTGTGTGTGTGTGTAAGAGAGTGAGAGAGTGTGTCTGGTGCAGGCTTGGGGAGGGTTTGAAGCTGGCGGTCTTTATTTGGATCCAGGGTCTGAACATAAGAATAGTTTGATGGAGGAGACCTCCTGTTTCTCACAGTGTGTGTGTGTGTGTGTGTGTGTGTGTGTGTGTGTGTGTGTGTGTGTGTGTTAACCACAGAGCAGTCAACAGAGAGCGAGTACAATGAAAGGAGGCTTGTTCAAATGACTAGACATGCTAAAAAATGTTAATGTTTTGATGATTAAATATAACCATGTACCAACATGTAACAATTTTCACACCGGTTTGAACAGAGCGAGGAGGTTAATTTCCTGTTTTTCTGGGTTCAATGTTTGGGATTTGATTTGGCCTGTGTTAATCAGCAGAGCTGTGAATCAAAGGCAGACTTTCAATTTGAATCAGTTTTGAGAGTTTCAGTTTGATTCAGTCGCCCTAATGTTTACCGTATTATTTGATTTTTTTTAAATTTTCTTCCAGACTTTCAAATACTGTATTAAAAAAATATCTATTGAACAATGAACTGCTGTGTAACTTGTGTTATAGGCTGTTTAACGGTCATTCCTCATACAAAGCAATCTTCTGCTCCTTGCTCCAGTCCAGTAGGTGGCAGTGTTGCTCTAACTGCCCGTAAAATCAAAAGAAGAAGCAGCAGCCATCATCTTTCAAAACGAGAGTGTTTTGCAAGTAATTTACCAACAACACAAGCAGTTTTATTTTCTACAAAAGTTGTGGTATACAACCTCGAGTGTGATATTGCTTTTACACAACAGTTCCACAAACACCATTTATTGTGAACTGATTATGATTTGTTTCTTTATGTAACCTGTATTTTGCTCAGCCAACACATATCTCTTCTCCTGACTGGTGGAACTAACTAACCGTGACAGTCAGTGCAGGCGACTGACAGTTATCAACCGAAAGTTTGTGTAATTAACAGGGGTACAAACATTCTTTTAGATGCTCCCGTCGAGGGGTTGTCACAGCGGACCATACGATTCGCGCACAATTTGGTGCAGGTTTTATGCCGGATACCCTTTCTGGCACAACTTGGCTTGGGAACGGCACTGCATGCCCCACTGTGGCAACCCACCAACAGCGGAGCTCGAACCTGGATCCTTAAATGCCCAGACCAACAGCCTATAGGGGTGAAATTAGTTTTAATCTCTTAACGGTATTTACGTAGCCAAAATGTGAGGAGAATTAACTATGGTAGACATGGTAGTCTCATATGTTTCTCTTTATATTTCCACTTATTCCACTTTAGAATGGAATCCCGGGGTTAAATCCCAAATGGCATAAAAATGGAAAGTTGATGTGCTATGTAGGGTGGAAAATAGAATCCCTTGTTCCTCACACCAAGTAACTCCCTTGATCAGAGGTTAGAGAGGGATTTGGGATTCTACTTTCCTTGTGGTAGAAGCTAGTTAGCTTTGTAGCTCGCTTTAGCCATGAACAGAACAGCACGGGCAATTCAGAGGCAATTCGGAAAGACTTAGAAGCAATTATTATGGAGACATAATTGTGTTGCTTCAGACAACATAACATTATCAGATGCGTTTTCTTGCTGAAAGTACTTCAGTAACTGGTTATGAATGTGGGTTTTGGCCCAGAGCAGCTGCTCTCTCATCTTTCCAGTACGGCAGACCGTAACAAACTACTTTCCCCCATGCTGTGATTGACAGTATAATCAACTGTTATTAGAATACATGACACAGAGTGATACATACTGTATAGCTAAACGTCTCAGTGCTGTTACTATCTATTATCACCACTCGTGGAATACCTCTCGACCAATCCGAATATTCTGTAGTAACTGTAACTGTTGTATAATTTGAAGCAGCTTTGCTAATTTAAGACTATTTAACATTAGTAAGTCATCTAAATAATTTTAAAAGTGTGAACTGATTTTGAACAGGCTCAGCGGTTCAATGAATTGAATTAACCTACAACAGTCTGATTAAACATACTACGGCTAGTAAAAATGTGTTGTTGTTTTTTTAAAGAATCCAAAAACTAAAATCTGTCATTTTATCATCATATTTTAATATCCATATTTACCAGATGATAGGATTTCCAGGAATTTCTTTCAATATGCCTTACTTTTATAAGCATATTCATTGGCGTACTAGCCTTAGCATTTCTTTGGTTTGGATCAAAAAAAAAGTGGCATCACCCATCGATAATAAGTAGGATTCGCTACCATGGGGCTATTTTAATCACATTGAGCTAAAATAATAGCTTTGGGCTTGTAGCTGTCGTGTGTAAATGCTATTTTGAAGATATTCACCAGAATTCCTTCAAAATAAAATAGGGAGTTCAACTTTATTCTGAGTAGGAAGAATACCCAGAGTGCTAAGCTTTATATAAAACTACACTGTCTGAGCATTGAATACAGCCTGTAGTGCGTCGCATACACATAGTGATTTCAACATGAGATTCTGAAAGATTTCAGAAACCAATAATTATCCAGGTGTGTCAGTGGGGAAAAAAACCTGAAATCTTAGAAAATGATATACTTTTGTTCGGTTGAAGAAGCACTGAATTGTTAGGTGTTTGTTTATTACATGCTCAGGAAGGAGACCATTTTAGGACATAAACGATAGTCATGGCTTTAATAACCTTAAAGAATGCGAGTGTGGTGTAACTTTAACACACATCTAAAAGTACATCACTGGATCGTATTGAGGTTGTTTGGCCGCAGTCCAGAATAAATCCTGCTTCACACTTCATCATTGTGTAACGACAGGATTTGTGAGTGAACCCAGTCTCACCTCTTTGTCTCTCGATTGCTCCATTTCATCCTTGCTGGATGTGGAGCTGTTGTCATCTTCCTCATTTGAGCTCAGCCCTTCCTCTTCCTCTGACAAGTCACCTCTCAAATGAGGCCTGCAATTAATGTAAAATCATATTAATTAAAATCACACACATACATCATCCCTGAAACCTTATTCTTTTACTCAGAGTCACTATTTTATTCATGTCCAAACTTTATCGTAAATTATTTGAAGGGTTTTGGTATTTTATTTTAAATGACTGTACGAGTACATCCGTCACACTAGAATGCAATAGCCGGTTATGAGCAGTCCTAGTGGGATCATTTTTTTTTTCTTTGTTTTTGAGAAGGTGATTGCAAAACATTTGGAAGAAAAGCGCTATCCGCCCTCTTCCACATACTGGAAACTTATAGACACCATGATTGGCCAGGGGCTGACAGGAAAGAGAGAATGTCACTGGCATGCCGATCTTGCCCCTGTAACTCATCTGCATTCAAACGTGTAATCTCCCTCAGTCCTGCTGTGTTCCTTGAGAGGCCCTGGTGTGATGTAACTCTGAAAAGAACCTATTGCTTCAGTGAACGCCTGATGCTTTTGCTAGTAAGGGCTTCCAAATCTACAGAAAACAAGGAACACTTCCAAGCCGTTCCCCAAAATACTAAACAGTTCCATACACAAACTCAAACAATGAAGTTATATTTAGCCAGATTATTCTTCTTACATGCTGATATTGAGAATAGTAACAAAATATAATAATATAGTAATACAAAGATTGCACATGGAGATGTAATTAATAGAACATAACAGGTTGAATGGATTTAGATATACATTTGTTCACCTGTGAGAGTTGCCAAGTTTCCAGTCCAACTATGTCTCAAAAACCACACAAAAGACCTGAAACTAGAGATCACCAACCCAAACACCAACACAATAAATGGGTTCTAGAAAAGGGAGCCTTTCTTAGACTGACATTCTCAGTATGTGAGCTACTTGGATCGGTTAATGTACAAACTTCCTTTCCATCTTCCAACGTTTGCAAAAAAAAAAAATCTAAGAAAAGGTTCAATGTGTCAGACACACTGACACTGTTGCATACACACTGTCTCCACATAGGGGGCTTTCTAACTGGCAACAATCTCAAAACCATACAACATGGTAAAGGATATTTTCAGGAACTTTGTGGGAGTTTGTTTCAGCTTGTTGCGGTTCGGGAGAAATCGTACCCATAAAAATACGTTTTTGACCATGCTTGAACATTTGAAATGTAGTCTCAGACTGCTTCAGAACTTCTTTTAAAGATGTTTTTAAAATTATTCAAAAGTGTATTGCAGCAGTTTGTAGGTGGTTCATAGAGTTTGTATGTGATTCATGCTTGTTAACATGCTTGTTAACAGTCCAAAAAATGCAGAATTTCTAGTTTAGAGTTGACATGGAGTGCTTTGGGCTATGACTACTGGAGTGCTTGTATGTACTGTAAAAGCCCTTCATACTTGTGGTGCAGCTAAAATTACTAAAGCTAACCCTGACACTTTACAACTAGTTACAAAGGGCGTTCAAGTCAAACTGGAACTTTTGATTGTGCAGAATAACAGAACACAGTTGTGAGAGGAAATAAAAACTCCCTTTTTGTCTATATAATTCCCTGCTACACTAACACACTTATCCCAGTGTTTCACTAGTGCTTGAATACCATCAAGGTTTCTCAGTAGCCTTTAGCTATGATTAGACTGCTTGCTTCAAGTCTGAAACGCTGGCCTCCCAGGAACTCCTTTGTGGAAATGGCTTGGAGCGAGGTCAGAACTGTATGAAATAACTCCCAGCCGAGTTCCTGTAATATGCAAGTTCTGTTCGTGAATGATAGTGTGTACAGTTCCCACAGACAGATTTCAAAGGATCAGCCATTCCACTCTCTAAATGTTCCCGGGAACAAGTGCAGTGGGCTCTGAGTCACGTCTGTCAAGATCATCATTCATGGACGCACGACCTTCTTTAAAAAGTTTTAAATATTTTACTGTGCCTGAGAGTCTCATCAACATACTGAGCTTGACGTTCTCTGTAAATGTCTTTAAAAACTTTATTCACGAGAAATTGCATCGCAAGTCCCGGGTTGACTTGAACGCCTTTTGTAGTGCACTGTAATAAAAATTACACCGTGTTTGGTGACATCGATTATAGAAGAAAGTAGCAAATTCATAGCTTCTGTAGTCGCAGGTCGCGATCAACCGTGAAATCATGAAGTTTAATTTGTGACAATTTGTTGCGCTTCAGGAATATGGGACAGCTTCCTAAAACTTTGCTTTTTAGTTAGGTTATTATATTTCATTCTGAGTATTTGCGAGAAAACAAGAACTTGTTGACCATAGAGTAAACTTCCTCAATCAATTAAGGCCTTGTTCACACGGGCGTTAAAATCGAGCGTTTTTTTTGCCGTTCGCAGCATTCGGTGAGCGCGGATCAGGCGCCGAGGGTTTTCTACACATAGGAGTCAATGAGAGTGTTCACACGGGCTTTGGTGACGTGCGTTTGTACGGCGTAAAAAAAAACGGCGCATGCAAATTTTCGCAAAACCTGCATGGAAATTTTCGCATTTCTTCATAAACCACAAAAAAACTTCCTTTAATCCGACGTTGTACAGTCAGAGGGTGAACCCAGTAGCGACAGCAATTTTTTTTCTCTCTCCCTACGTCGCTGTATTATGAGAATTTTTAAAACAAGAAGATTAATGCCTAATATAGCAAAATGGTCCATATTAAAAGGAGGCACCTCAAATAAAACGATACGGTCATATCCAGTTCCCGACACTGCCTCCACAGGTTAACACACAAACTACAATTTGGGCTGCAGGCTGGCGTTAGACAGAGACAAACCAACGCCAGTGTAGAAGTCAATCGAACGTCACTACAAAACGCAACATAAACGTCTAGGACGTTCAGAGCGCGTTCGTTTATGCAAAAATTTTACGCCCGTGTGAACAAGGCCTAACTGTCCTATCAACTACTCCAAATGGATGTCTATTAGTAATGTTTTATGACCAGGTGCAGTAAGTGAGTTGAGGCAGCAGACGTCCTGCCCCGCTACTGCACCACATGTACCAATACAAGCAAAACAACTGGAATATCAGTGTATATTTATTTAGAAGATTTATTTTTAAAATTGTTGTTCACCCAAAACGGTAGATAATATTTAACGTAATGAAAGAGGACTTAATGAAGATTTTTAATATTAATAATACTAATAGATTAGCTGTCACGGATTAAGACGATTAAAAAAGGAGATTGATTCAGGTCACTATGCTCTCAGGAGCTCACCAGGACGAAACTAACTCACGTTAGCCACCTCCAAACGTGACCCAATGAATCTCTACATTTGATGCATACAGGGCATGAACCAGATAAACACTGTGTCCTTAAATATAAAATATGTGATTCCAATGCACAAATCCAAGCACTACATCAAGCATTACTATTCAGTGTTATTCAGGAACAGTGAACGATCAAAATTACAAAGGCATGAAAATGATGAATACAGTAAAAAGAATTAGTAATATTAAGTAAACCATATTTAAAACTAAAAAGAAAAGAAGAAAAACCTACAAACACCCCTGGCTAAACTATTAAGTGTCCATGAACTCTGAATTATATTCGAACAAAAGCGAGGAAAATGCTAACAAGTGAATACGTTTTAGTACAACACTTTTTTTAAAACTGATCATTATAATGCATATTTCATATTGTGAAAATTCTATGTGATATAATACACTCCTTATGCCAACACACAAACACATACTGCACTGCCGAAAAGAAATAAACTCTCACTTATTATAACTGAATCCAGTATTAGCACGGTGTTAGAAACACACATCCAGAATACAAACCCTGGTTGAAAACTCATCAGTGTGGATGCTGTATGTAAGAATATATTCCAATTTCAAACTCACACGGCCGTGTCGGGAATTTTTGTGAGAAACGCTGCTGTGGGTCTTATCGGATTTGAATAAGTAGGCCATTTTTAAAGTGTGAGGAACTAATTTCTCACACTCACACACACACACACACACACACACACACACACACACACACACACACACACACACACACACACACACACACACACGGTCGCTCTCATTCTCCTTTTACACCTCTCTACCCCTTTTCTCCCTCTCCCCTTTTCTTTCGCTCAGTCTCCCTCTCTTTCTCTCATTCTGTCTCCCGCTGCAGGCGGACAGAGCTCCTCTTGTTTACTGCCTCAGGCAGTCTTATATAAACTCAGCCTGTAAAGAGACCCTAGAGAGACAACACACACACACACACTGCACACAGTTCAAATAAATCTAGAATATTTAACTGCTGTACATACAGTTAACTTATTCCGTTGTATAACCACAATGCCAATAAAGATGCTAATATATTTAACGAGTGTCAACTCATTGAAATGAATATTTCATTCAGATTAAGCTTTTGAGTGGGTAAATAAATGCACAAATGAGATGACACAATGACACCTGACTTGCATTAACTAAAGCCTGGCCACTTAAATAATCTTAAATTCAGGTGTTTTCTGTTTGTTAATATCATATGTGAAAAAGCATGAGATTTTAAAAGCACAAACTCGAAAACGATAATCCTAGTTTAAAAAATTAGTAAAATGATGAATTATAAAGAATCTCATCAGGACATCCATGTGAGGTTACCTTGAAGAACCCTAAGAAGTCCTGTTAAGGAACGGAGGGGTTGATAATGGTCTCATCAGCGTTTTTTTTTTTTTTTTTCCCAGCTAAAACAAGCTTAAATAAAAACTGAGTGGAAGTTTATTAACATAATGAATATGTTAATAAGAGCCAATCATGTTTCAGTATGCAAATACAGGCTGTGCAACACTAACTAGCTGGGCATGCAATAGTTTTGTTTGTTTGTTTAGTCGTTCAGTCGTGTCCGACTCTTCGTGACCTCATGGATCACAGCACATCAGGCCTTCCAGGTCTTTGTTTTTTTTTTGGCAAGGATACTGGAGTGGGTTGCCATTTCCTTCTCCAGAGGATCATCTATGGGCAATTTGGAAATGCCAATTAGTCTAATCTGCATGTTTTTGGACTGTGGAAGGAAACTGGAGAACCTGGAGGAAACGCACCAAGCACGGGAGGAACATGCACTCTCCATGAGCACAGACCTGAGGCGGGAATCGAACCCAGGAGCTGGAGGTGCAATAGTATAGTAAATGGGGGGAAAAAAACTTCTGGGTCATGTGACAAACCACATCACAAAGAAACAAACAAACCAGATAAATAAAGTATAGAGAATGGTGATGCAGCTGCAGGAAAACAGTCATGTCATGATGTGACTGCTGTATTGATAAGGGAAACAAAAGAAAACATGGCTGAATGAGATGTGAGAGAGAGAGCGAAAGAGAGAGAGAGAGAGATTTTTTTTTTCCAGAGGCTCTGCCCTCTCTCCTCTCCAGATATTTCCTGCTCTGGCCACTGAAAATAACCCACAGGAAAGCGAGTCAGTCTGAACTCCAAGTGCAGACCATTATAGTGACTGTTTCAGCTCTCGGCCTTATGTGTTAAACAAATTGACGGTCGTTTTACTTTTGTAGTGGTTTTGGCTCTGCAGGTTACTGAGGTTAAAGCTGCTTGCTTGCACAGTGTCAGATACCATATATTAGATCCATGCAGTTTCACTGAAGTTTCCAAAGTGAGGCTAATTATCTCAAAAATGCTGGACCAAACATGTGTGCATTTCACATTGCATTCAGCAAATTACAAAGAATTCATATGCGCATACACTAGTAAGTGTTTGCGAGTCTAAGTGTCACCTTAGTCCTCCTTCAGAAGAAAAATTTTTATACCCACTCAGAGTATGACCAGTTAATTTCTGCAATGTTAAATACAGTACTAATACTGTTTTCTATTAATTATTAATCGAACAAAAGGCTTCAAGATCTTGATTTCTCATGATAATATTCTTAATCATCTCCTGAATTATCCAAATCTGAGTCACTGCACTATGTGTCAGGATTTATGTGGCACTGCATGTACTGCACAATGTATAGAAGCTTTGTTTCATACTGTACTCATCAGGGCTCTGTTTTAGGCCCACTGCTGGTTGTCTTACTTCCCAGACAGCCCTCATATCTGTGCTTCCTTCTTGTTTTCCCTATCTCAATCCATTGCAGGGCACACAGACCATTATCTGCATGTCATTGGACTGTGGGAGGAAACCAGAATACCCGGAAGAAACCCACCAAATACAGAGAGAACATGCAAACTCCATGTAAACAGACTATAGATGGGAATCGAACACTCGACACTGGAGGTGCGAGGCCACGGTGTTAACCACTATACCACTATACATTGACCTTAACTCAACTTAACTGTTCTTTCTCACAAGCTACACATGGCACTCCTGAGATAGCATCCCAACACCTTCTGCCCTCTGGACCTGTCTGGTACATCCTGGTGCCCCAGTTCTGGTCACATGGAGACCATTAACTCTTGCTAAGGATGGCTCCATATGGTCTGCTTATAGATTCATGTGATAATTCCAGTTAACAATGAAAATGTCTTAGATGTTTCTCTTAATGTTTCTTCCTCATGTCATTTTACCTCTGGCTTGCTCATTATAGACACAATTATAATTTTTAAATTTAGATCCAGAATTTCTCTTCCAGTAAAGATGTTTCTCTTAATGTTTCTTCCTCATGTCATTTCACCTCTGGCTTGCTCATTATAGACACAATTATAATTTTTAAATTTAGATCCAGAATTTCTCTTCCAGTAAAGTTGTTTTGTGACAACTTCCACTGTTAAATGTACTATACAAATAAAATAAAATTTAATTGAAATGATCATTATTCCAAGAAAAACATGACATTGTTTCACACGTTGCATGGACAAAGCATTGTACTATTCAAAAAAACATTGAAACATTGTGTACAAGATAAATATCTTATTAACTTACTATTTGGTTCAAGATTTTAAATGGAATCTATTATACAAAATTCACATTTAACTCTTTTGAAGTCATTCAAACAGGTCTCTAGTTCATGTGTACAACCAAAAAACATGAAGAAAACATTCCCTGTTTAAGCCAGGGCTTAAATAAGCCATTTAGATTATAAACTATTTTTCCCCCCATTGTGTTATAAAAATATCCCCCTCCCACAGCTTGGTGCTCAGCTCTGCTGTTTTCTGGATGGACAACAAAGATTCTCAACCTATTTATACAGATGCAACATGGTCAGGTTGCTTTATTCCTAACAGAAAAACAGTAATAAATGTACAGAAGCCAGTTTTATAGCACAGCGATCCCTGGTGTCTATTAAAAAATCCCCTTCAATGAAGGAGCATAAAGAAATCAAGGTCGCCATTTGCATACACGCCCCCCACAATAGATGCATAGACGCAATGCAATATTTGGCAAAATAATGAGACTTTTTTTTTCTTGCAATAATGTGTCATTTTTCCCAACTAACAAGACCCATTTCTTGTAATTACTTGATCATTAATGTTTATAACAACATATTAATGATCTACAGAACTACAATGAAAAGAGCATTAAAGTGCCCCTATTATGCCATTTTAAAGGTTGCTAATATTGCTTAATGAGTCTCTTAAAACAGGTTGACATGTATGCAAGGTCAAAAAACACTTTAGTTTTCTCCAAAAATAGATGTAATTTTACCCCATTTCTAAATGATTCGTA
>JAQMYG010000004.1:16948869-16976326 GCA_030014215.1 Clariallabes teugelsi
TTATGATTAAATTAGCATGTTTGTTTTGGCGTCGGTCCAGATTTAACCGTATTTGGGTCCGGATGCGGACCGGAGTCGCCTATTGAGTACCCCGGATCTAGAATAATGAGTCTTCCAGCTATGGATTTTACAGTTAGTACTTAGGGGGCTTGTTTGATGATGTCAAACAGTGTTGCGATCAGCTTTTCTCTAAGATAAAGTTGCAGGTGTGGTTGTTTGCGAACAGTCTGGTTCCTATCAGGATGACTGCCTAATGCCGTCTCTGGCTGTTTTCCATCGTTCCTGCTTCCTTTGTCTAAGCAAATAAAGTGGAATTAAATTAACTTCGGACAGACTGGATTTCATGTTTTTTTTCCCATGGGATAGATGACAACTCTGGCCTGCACATCATACAGCTGCGAAATATTAGAGGGACATTCAACTTACATATTTTTACAAAAATCTTACGTATTTTTAGATCCCAACATTTTTGGGTCTACCAGAATGCTATAAGTGTAGTGACTTGCATGTCTCACTCATCTACATAGTGTAATGTAAACAGGTATACTGTATTTTTTTTTTTAATTGGAAGGTACAGAAAGTATGGAAATTACAGGTGCCATGAAAACATATGTCGCATGTAAGAGTTTTGGAAAATAAAAGACTTAACAGACACCCCAGAAGAAGTAGTTGAACTTTTACACACATCATCTAAAGCCTCTTACCTGCTCATTTCATATGGTTCCTGCACTTCATACACTTCATTATCCGTGCTCTGACTGGAATAGACCCAGGGTAGGTTCATATACTCGGGAATCTCCTCATAGAGGGGAACATTTTCATATTCTACTCCACAATCCCCTTCTCCATCATTCCCAGTGAGCTCCTCACTACATGGTGTGACCTCAGCATTGGCTGCAGTGTGTGTGTCATATTCCGTATCCGTGCTAGTGCAGTCCAGTGAAGTCCCACCACGCAACAGCTTGGGAAACAGCTTTACACGCGCTTCGAAAAGTTTCTTCAAGCTGCGATGTTTCTGCATACCGACACCCGAGTCCACGCGCAGGAGATCAGCCGAGGAGAACGACCTCGCCCTCTGCTTAACTAGTCTTGTTCCTGGTCGCTTTCTTTCGCTGCTTTGCGACTGGCTAGTGCTTTGAGATAGCTGCTTACCAAATAGTGGGATTCCTGGAAAAGTGATGCGCCATGGTGAGTTTTTCTCGTTGGGTGGGGGAGGCAGGGCTCCAAATACAGGAAGGGGAGCTGGAACTGGTGTTTGCGGTGGTGTGATTTGTTTCCTCGAGTGCGCAGATGCTGGTAGACTGTGTCTCTGTGGCTTCTTGGGAGCGATCTTCGGCGAGCTCTCGTCCGCCGAAGATGCCTTGGTTACTGTCGCCACCTGAGGGCTGCGGTTGAGTCGGATTTGTTTGGGTAAACTCCTGGTGAATGGACAACGAGCAAAATCGCCATATGTGCCATTTTCATCTTCATCGTCGTCCTCCTCTTCATTGTTAAGATTCTCGTCAAATCTGTCCAATTCTGTATGCTCCGCAAGAAGTAGGTTATCCAAGGAAGAAGTTGTTTTATAGTTGCAACTGTCTGTCTGTAGGAGGGACTTCTGTCGAGGAGGCGGGGCTGGTGCCTGTTGCTCCTCCTCCTCTATGGGAGCAGATGACAAACCATCACTAAAGGTGGGAACTGAATAGCAGACAGTCTCTGAGGCGGTCACACTGCCATTATTGTGTGCATCACCATTCGAGTCCCTGTTGTGGGAGGAGTCTGTGATGTGGTTGGAGCTTGTGTGTGAGTCTGGGGAGGTGTTTGCAAGAGAAGTGCTGGATGATAACACAACTTCTGGAACTTCTGATAAAGAAAGTTGGTCTTCTGAGTGTGTCACCTGAGTTTGGAGTTGTGTCTCTGTTTCGGCTGGATACTCCAACACCACATTTTGGCGGAGAAGCAGATTTCTTCGTGGACGCCGTGGCTGAGGCACAGGAAGTGGCTTACTAGGGGGTGAAGGCACAGAAACAATGGTGTTTGTGTCATCAGAAGTTAAATACTGTGTCTGTGATGTCTCCTCAGCAAGTTGCTCTTGTTTCTGTTGCTCTTGCTCTTGTAACTCTGGTTGTGTGTGTATGTGATCCTTGACAAGCACGTCTGTGTGTGGATCTTCCTTTGCATCTGGAAGCGTGTTTGGGGTGTGTGTGTGAATGTGGTTTTGCACATCTTGTCCGAGTAAAGTCACTTGCTCCTTTGTACTGTTGCACCCGAGCTCCTCTATTGGGCTGCTTTGCTTTCTTCCTACATCATGTTCTGTTGTTTCGTTTGTCTCTTCAGATCCCCTCGTTTTACAGTTGCCCATATGGTGACTCTTGGGTGGTATGATGTAATGCGAGAGGCCCCCGTTTTTGGATGCGGGGACGCCCTCAGATTTGCCAGTGCTGACAGAGAAAGATGACTGGACGGCTTTGGGGCTGATTTTGTCCAGGCATGGTTTAGGCGCTAGGGCAGGTTTCCCCCGTTTTGGCACAGAAGGAGAAGGAGAGTGAAGAAGGATCTCGGGTTTAGGAGCGATGGGCGGAGGGGCCGGCTTCTGAGAAGCCAAAAGCCTGGGTTTGGGGGCGACCGGCGGCTTCTTCATACCTGTACATGCACACACGTGAGATAGAGTTAGTACATTTCAGGAACATGGCAGGAAAGACAACTTTGATGGCAATGTAACAATTCTATGGTTGTGTAAAAAAATTAAATAATTATAGTAATAATAAAAAAAGTACATTGGGCGTACCATAACATTCAGTTCTACTTGAATGGTGTGGTATACTGCAAAGCTTTTACACAGAGCTGTCAATCACATGGATGGACAAATCTCTAGCCCAGGACAAACAAGTACATTTATTTATATGCGTTTAAACATAAGTCGCTGTAATTGGTTAATATTTTATGAATCGTTTTTCATGCTGGGCCAGTCGTTACTCTTTTATATGCAAAAAAAAATAAGCAAGGATTGATTGATAAGAATATGTGTCCAACATGTCTCTCCAACGTGACTACTCAGAACAAACCCTGAGAAAACACTGTCTATCTCATCCACTTGCATGAGATCACAGATGCCCAAGATTGACTAGTGTCAGCATGATTGATGCAACAGTGCCGTTATGCCTGCCCTTCCCCCTGACAGAGCCCAGAAAATCTGCCCCCCTAGACTTCCGACTAAGGATGGCAGCAGCCTAATCTGGGAATCGCGATCAGATAATGCTTTACAAAAATTGCCATAAAACTTTAATACAGTATTTAGTTGAGATGGGGGGGGATCAATACAGTTAAGTACCACACTTCTTTTGTGTGACAAAACATGTAATATATATATTATTATATATTTTGATACAACACAATATTATACAATATTACCATGATATCTAAGCGCTGATTCGATTTAAATTGTTGATTTTGAAAGCATCATGATTTTGTGAACATCCCAAATTTATATATCAAGTCAAACCAGGACTAAGTGTTCCCTTAATTTTTTTTAAGCAGTATATTTTATAAAAAATTTGGGATGTTTACAAAATCATGATACTTTCAAAATCAAATCAGCACTTAGATATCGTGATAATATTGGATCGTTTGATCCCTGGTGATTCCCAGACTTAATATTTAGCACAACATTCCCTGTTACCTTAAGACAGTTCTTACATTATTTTTATGCTCACATGCAAGGTATGACGTCATCCAAAAACATCACATGCTTTCCAGTCATAACATCAGCAGATTGTATCTAAAGGGATGTAACCTCATGCAGTACCATTCCAGCATTTCCAGTTTAAGTCTGTACTGAATATTGAGTAATCTACTGCAATCTACCTACTAAAAGTCTCTAACACAACACTGTATTCAGTACAAGCATGTGTTCATGTAAAAGTATCATATCACAAGAACTGTTTGAGGTCTGTGCCAGTTTCAGATATCGTCACTATCTCCTGTTACGGAATTAGCTGTCTTTTTCCCTATTGTACCATTAGACACAGTTGGGCACAGTAGACCCAATGGTGCATGTGATACGGAAAGAGTGTAAAATGTATAAAGTGTATCTGGAATCCAGGAGGTTATAGTGGTGTGAAGAATACAGTCATTATTGCAGTCTAAACTGAACTGTATTTTTAGTAACCATAATGTTTTTGTTGGATCTGCGTTTAAAATTAAAATGGTTAAATTGCCCCCCCAAAAAATGGAAATACATTATATGTAGGTATAAACATTTTTCTGGTATGGTTTCGCAAAATCATGCGAAAATCTTGCGAAAATCATGCGAAATGTAACAGTGTTGTCTCTGCGCCTTTAAATCGTGAGGGGAATCTCAGATGCCATTCTATCAGCTGTTTTCCACTGTATTGGACTGTGAACTCCGTTTTGTTGAGGATTTTCCGAAATTATGATTATTCTTCATCAGGACAGCTTTACAGGACAGACATTTTATACATTTGTCATGCTCCCGGACTGATTCATTAAAATCGGGTGTTTTTTTTATTTATTAAATCACGCAGTCCTGCTTCTGACCAGGACAATGTCTGTCAGGTAATAATGACTTTTTCTATGGGAAATGACTTTTTCTTGATCTACAGTAATATAAAGCTCAGCCGTGGACACAGATTGGGGACTTTCCTGCTCTAACTCACCTGATTCAACTGTTAATCATCAGATTCCACAGAGACTTAGCAGGATGGGAAATAACCAAATTCCAGACATACCACACAACTCTCATACATCAGTTCTTATAGCTTATAGGCTCAGAGTCCATTGACATCTGGAGTCAATCGCAAAAGGGAACCGAGAACATAGCCAGGACATTTTAGCTCTTGTAGCTATTAAGTAATGGAGGACTCTCATCTCAAGTGTTTTCTGTAACTGTGTAAAAATCATGCTCAAAGTGAGTCACCCCTCATTTCTTCATATTAAATTTAATTAAATGATGCATAATAAATTAAATAAACAAGGACAAATGTGTTACTATGACAGCCTCATCAGCCTCATTTCCCCTCTCTTCTGTTCAAACCTCTCAGCATTCAGCACCACCAGTATATATTAATCACCGGCCTGATCATCTGTCATCATCTGCACCTGTTTCTCACTGCTTCATGCCTCAAGTTAGATGTTGTTGCACAAAATAACCTCCCTCATTTCACTCTCCATAACAAATTACCCACTCATTGTACATAACTCCTTTTATATATGCAAATTATTTGATCATGGTTATATATCGTCCTTTGTTGCAATCTAATCTAATCTTTATGCTTAAATAAGCAATATCACATGAGAGAGAGTGCCGATATTGAGCACAACAGCAGTGTGATATTGCTTTCATACAACAGTTCCACAAACACCATTTATTATGAACAGAATATGATTTGTTTGTTATTTAACCAGTTATAACCAATCAGCGACTGGTGGAGCTAGTTATTGACAGTTAGTGTAATAACGGGTGAAAGTAGTTTTAAATTCTTACAGGTAAGAACAAAACACTGGAGGAGGTGGACAGTCCTATGAGTCCTGTAAAGTTTCTCTTTAGATTTATAGTTATTACGCTTCAGAATATCAGCTCCATGCTGCGACCGACAGTTAGTGTAAATAGCAACTGTTAGAACAGCTCTGATGCGGCGTGATACATAAAAATTGTTAGCGTGCTGTTAGCGTCCATCATCACCACCGGTGAAATACCTCTCATCCAAACAGATTGCTCTTTGAAAACAAAATATGAGAAAATGAGGTGTGGCTAAAAACTTTTGCACAGTACTGTATGTGCCTCAAGCATTATCCCATTAAAAAAAACTAACTGTAAACGATAAAAAAACATGAGCATATACCTGAGCACTGGAATGTCATGGAGGCAGCCATCTTGGAAACCCTGACCCACTTTTTTTTCTTTATTTTCACTTATTACTCACTCACTCATCATCTATTTCGCTTTATCCTGTATTCAGGGTCGCATGTATCCTATCCCAGGAGACTTAGGGCATGAGGCAGGGTGCACCTGGATGGGGTGCCAATCCATACCAGGGCATACACACATATACAAACACACACACACACTCACATGCTTTTTTCCACACTACAGGCAATGTAGGAACACCAAAACCTGCATGTCTTTGGACTGTGGGAGGAAACCGGAGTACCCGGAGGAAACCCACCAAGCACGAGGAAAACATGCAAACTCCATGCACACAGACCCGAGATGGGACACGAACCCTCGACCCTGGAGGTGAAAAGGCGTCAGTGCTAACCACTAAGGTACGTCTATTTGAAATTAAATTTGTAATAATTTTTTTCTCAATTTTTAAGAAAGTACCTTATATAGCACTCATAAAAATGAGATTAAGGAAGTCACTTGACAATGTATGAAGCCTGCGTGAGGTTATGGAAAAGACTCATTCATGGTTAGTTATATTAGCCTCATAGTTTGTAAAGAAAACAATGGATGTTGAACAAAACACACTTCAGGAAAATCTTCACAAACTCGGAGTCTTGGGTTATTTGGTGTGCACATTCTTTCTTTTCTGTGCTGAGTAAGGACAGTAACTGAAACTGGCTTGATTTCCGGAGTTTACTCGGCTGTGCTTGTTTGTGCTCCGTTGAGGATGGGAAGCAATCCAGGACAAATGTAAGGAAGAACAACTTGAGGGGAGGAAGAGAGAGAGAGACAGAGAGAGAGAGAGAGAAGAGATTTTTCTGTCATTTTGAGGGACGAAAATCCTGTTATAGATGAAACATGGATGCAAAACTTGCTGGATTGAAAAAGTTGAAATTGTTAAAAAAGGACACAAGCGGTGTGAGGACCTGAATTTACGAGTACAAGTGTGTTACAGTACGAGTGTGTGCTAGTGTGTGTGTGTATAGTCATCAGGCGGATATGCTGAGATGGGCAAATTTGCTGGCTATGGAAAATTATCATAAGACTCCTTCTTACTCCTGCTGCTTCACATCATTCATAACGTAAATGCACAAAACTCAAAAGAGCGAGTAGATTGAACACACCTTGGGGTTTATTGTTGAGTAAGAAAATGAAAGAATCTGAAACAAAGAGTCAGTCCGTCACAAGTTAATCCTGTTTTAGGAAAACATAAGGACTTCAAAGTTCAACTGTCCACATTTTGTTCTTTTCTGATCATTCACATGCATGAGAAAGTTGGAGAAGAATAGTAAGAAGTCTAGTTTGTGTTATTTCCTAAAGATCATGCTCAGAGTTAAAAAACAGACTGAGGAGCTGAAAACAAACAAACAGAATGGTCAAACAAAAAAGAAAAGATCAAACAAACAAAATGTTCAAAGAAACAAAAATTATCAAACTAAATTGACTTTTTTTTTTTTTACTTTCTCAGGACGGAAACTGACCTGTACTCATGATCCTTCACTCCTTCAGCTCCATGAATGAGTTCCTTTGCTCTCTCTCTCTCTCTCTCTCTCTTTTTAAGGAAAATCCTTTAAATCCGGCTCTTTATCCCTGCGATATTCCACTGTAACTCCATAACCAGGTTAAAAACACGGAAAACTAATAAAAACAAGTTGCCTTCAAACAGCACGCACAGTAACCGGTAACAATGTAACTTTTTTTTCTTTTGGGAAAAACCACTCCGTCTCCATTGAGTCTCTCCAGCCCCCACTCTCACACACACACACACACACACACACTCACTCACACACCACGACACATTTTGAACGCGTGCAGATTTTTCATCCGCCTCTAGGGGCGCGCTTTAGCTGCGTGAGTGCGCGCGGATGTTTTTGACGCGTCCCATCGTAACGCGTGAAGCATCACGGGAAACGTAGTGCGCGCGCCGCGGTCGGCTTTGCGCAGTCCTTCTGTAAGTCAAGTCGGGCCGTTAATTCGTATCGACTACAATCCCAGCATGCGCGCTCGTTGTCGGAGACTTATGGCGGAGAGAGAGCGACAGAGCTATGACTGAGGATTTGGACGAAGAGGTCGTGTTCGAGGTGAGATTATAAACACTGGAGCGTGTTGTGTGTGTGGTGTTTTGGTGATTCGGTGTTTTAAAGGCGCCAGTGTGTGTGTGCGTGTAAGTGGGGCGGTGTTCTGTCTGATGATACACACACACACACACAGATCAGACCGGGATGGATGGGCGGAATCCGATCTCAGAGGAGATTGATAGACATTTAATAGTGATTACTGTTGGTCTCCATGGAAACGGATCATCTGTCGATCGCTCGGTGTTTCCTCAAATTCTGCACGTGCGTTACACGTTTTAGTGCTTCCGTGATCACTCTCTCTCTCTCTCTCTCTCTCTTTCTTACTCTCTCACACACACATTTTAAT
Organism: Clariallabes teugelsi; assembly: GCA_030014215.1. Classification (NCBI taxonomy): domain Eukaryota; kingdom Metazoa; phylum Chordata; class Actinopteri; order Siluriformes; family Clariidae; genus Clariallabes; species Clariallabes teugelsi. Next base: position 16,957,178 of record JAQMYG010000004.1, read on the forward strand.
CTCATTAAAGTCTCATTAATCAGCAGATGACATGCGTGAGGTCACGTGGCCCAGAACCGGAAATAGCCCCCATTTAGATAAGCACCTCTTCCGCTACCTCCAGCCATTACATCATCAGGTAACAAACTGTTGTATCCTGATATTGTTTAATAGGGAAGGGAATCACCACGGAGAACCCGATACAGTATTATCACGATACCTGGCTGCCGATTTTATGAATAATATAGTTTTTTCCCTGATCTTTTTAAAATTTTTAGACACTTCCTCACTGAGCGTTTATCCTGTACACAGGGTCACAGAGGGCCTGGAGCCGATCCCGGGAACGAGGCGGGTGCCAGTCCATTACAGGACACACGCACATACAGTGGTACTTCGGCATACGAATGCCCCGCCTTAAGAACTGAAATTTTGCAAGAAATCATACGATTGGACAGACTGGGCCGAAAGAAATGCTAACGGCTAAGTTGCGCGTCCGTCTGGGAGCCGTGCAAAACTTTTGTTTGTGTCCGTGGAAAGCCAAGCGAAACGAGTTTACATATTTTATTGAGTTTTTTTTTTTTTTTTTTTTTTTTGCATTTCGTGCAAGATTTAGTAAAGACAGCACCATAGGTCCCAAAAATGTTAGCAAGGACAAAAGGGAGCCACTTTCAGTTTCATTTTTAAAGCAACTGGTGCCAAGAGGAATCATAAATTAAGGTTAAGTGAGGTTTAATGGCTGTTTATTTAATTTTTTACCTCATTTACATGACTTTTCTAAATATTTAGATTGTTTTTAAATAAAAAAAATATGATTATAATGTTAGAAATTGGAAATATTGGTAATATTTTTGGGTGGCTGGAAAGAATTATCTGCATTTACATTATTTTATACAGGAAAATGCACCTCGTAGACAATTATTCGCCTTAAGAACTCGTCTCCAGAATGGATTAAAATTCACACTCATTCATACGCTACGAGCAATTTGGGCAAGCCACTTAGCCTTTGAACTGTGGGAGGAAACCGGAGTACCTGGATTTAACCCACCACGCACAGGAAGAACAAGCAAACTCCATGCACACAGACCCGAGGCGGGAATCGAACCCTGACCCTAGAGGTTCAAGGCGACAGTGCTAACCACTAAACCACCATGCTGCCATTTTAAGACCTTGAAACTTTGAGGGAAAAAAAAAAAAAGTTGTCATAACTCAAAAGTTTTATTCCTTTGCTTTATTCATCAGTTTCACAACTGAATTGAACATCATTACTTAAATAAAAGTTCCTTATAAGATTAGTTTTCTGACATAAAAACCGAGCTCAACATTTAAACAATACAAACTTACTTCAAATACAAGAGTTTAACATTTAAGGATCGAGATGAGAAAATGTCGGCATCCTGAACGCGTGTAGAAATTCTCTTGGGAAAAAAAAAAAGTTTTTAATTTCATACTTTTATCATGCGGCTGGATGATAATGATGAGCACGTTGTTGTTGAAGCTGGGATTAAGCTTAAAGTCGAAGGTTTATCCGCTGCTAGACAGAGTATACAGATGAGGAGGTGAGACAGCTGTTCAGGCTAAAGGACTAAGGTGCCAAAAGAGGAATGAAGCACAGGCTTTACTGTCCGCGCACCATCGAACAGCGCTGTGGATAATGTAGGAAAAACGTCAATGAAAGGCGTTTAAACCCAAAAGTCAACTTGGAATTGAGCCATTAACAAAATCTTTCGCATCACTAAAGATGTTATATTGAGTATAGACATCCTAATACAATTTATTCTTGGAGGATTTTTCCTTTAATAAATCCCAGCATTCATGGATTTTAATGTTGAATATGTCTTGACTGGTAGAACTGTTTTTAAAGACGTAATGATATAATGATATAAGATTATGATATAATGGCGTTATAATGGCGATATCTTCTCTTCCCGTGGGCCGATTGCGATGAAACAAAGCCTATATGTTATCTCAAGCACAGACAAATACACCTGTGAAAAATACACTGTTAAAATTCGTTCAGTAGTTTTTACGTGATGCGTGCACAAACAAGCTAACAGACAGAGAAAAATTCCAAAAACTGTCTCAAGCAGCTACTGTAGATTTCTCGCTGGAAATATAAAGCTTAAAGCTGTAAGATATGTAAAATGTTTTATTTTGTGCTTTTATTATTATTATTATTATTATTATTTTTAAGTAGAATAGAAAATGACGGTCATTCTGTGTGTGTGTGTGTGTGTGTGTGTGTGTGTATAACTAATTGCTTAAAATCATCAGTAATTTCATAACTAAGCACTTTACAATCAAAATTCTAATTATAATAATGCTTCTTGTACTTCTACTTTAACCGTTTGGTAGATATCCCTAACTTCTAATATAAATGGTTAATTAAAAAAAATAAAAATAAAGGAAAGTAATTCTGTTAAATGTGATCCAGTAAGGAAGAATTAACATGTATATTTTTACCTGATTAGAACTAATATAACTATTAAAAGAAGAAAAAAAAAAAACTTTAAAAGCCACACCCCACAACATCGTCAGTCTGCCAAGTAGGCATCATTTTTTATCTTTTTTTTTCTTTCGTTTTTTTTGGACAAGACTTAATAATACAACATTTAACCCACCAAAGTAATTAAAATCCAACTACACTTGTACAGATGTCATTTACCAAAAACTGTCTCAAGCAGCTAGATTTCCAGATACAATATGTAAGATGTGTAGCATGTTTTTTTGTGTGTTTGTATTATTATTATTATTTATTAAAAAAATTTTAGAATAGAAAATGACGGTTGTGTGAGTGTGCCTGTTTGCTTAAAATCATCAGTAATTTCTTAGCTAAGCATTTTACAATCAAAATTATAATTATAATAATGCTTCTTGTGCTTCTACTTTAACTTTAAACGGGTATTTCATCCGTCTGGTAGATATCCATAACTTTTAATGTAAACGGTTAATTAAAAAAAATTTTTTTTTAAGAAATTCTGTTGAATGTGATCCAGTTGGTAAGAATTAACATGCATATTTCTACCTGATTATAACTAATATAACTATTGAAAGGAAAAAAAGCCCTTCAAAAGCCACACCACACAACACCGTCAGTCAGTTCAAGTAGGCATGTGTTCAAGTGGGACAAGACTTGAGACAAAAATAACTACTTTTAACATTCCAGGTAATTAAAATCCAACTACACTTTGTCACAGATGTGTTTTAACTGAATATTTACGTAAAATAAAATAGTCAACATTTAAGACTCACCAGTTTAAAGGATGCCGTGTCGTCTCGCGCAAACTGTCGCCGTCATCGTCCCAAACATCAGGCTTTTCCACAAACTCTTTTACAGCTTTCTTTCTGGTGGAGAAACATAATCCACAAAGCAATCGTCAGGTGTTAATTGTTCTTCCTGTAGAAATTGTCCTCAAGCAGAAACGAAGCCTTGGAGTGTATAACTGCACGCCATGATCATCACGGACACGCTTCCTGCGTTTCTGCGGCTTATTCGATGAATCATAGCATTTCCAAGATCCAGCAGACGTAATCACCTCGAACAGAATTGTGCAACGTTAACTCGTGCGAGTTTTTAAATACATCACATGGAGAACTGACGTCATCATAATCCAAATATAGCACCTTGTGCAGGGCTAGTGGAATATTAACTTGGATGCTGAAGCAAACATTCATTATCATATGATTTATATGAAATGCAAAGTTCATCATAAGCACAGTTAGACTTTTAGGAGAACTTGTTTGACTTGTGGGTGGGTCGTAGAAAAAATATATTATCTGTAATAACCTTTATAGTTTTAGTGCTCGATTCTGATTGGTGCACAGGACGGACTGCAGTTTGAGATGAGAGGAAAAGCACATGTTTCTATTGAAGTGTTCGTTCTAATACGTTTCTTTTCTGTAGTAACAAAATACACGGGTACTTGGAGAGGTGGACGGGTTTGAATCAATAAGAATGGATTCAAATGATGTAAGAAACACATCGTAATTTAGGGCTTTATGTGGTTTTAGACAACATTTTTTTTTTGGTGTCAAAGTAGCTTCCAGTAATAGAAGAAAAAAGCCCTGGAAGAGAAGTGCTTTAATATTTAGAGGTATCTGTGAGGTAACTATTTTCGCTGGGGTTTAACAGCATTAACGTAACACTTTTTTTGTTGTTGTTGAATTTAAAAAATATCAACTTGCATTATATTTTCTTTACCTTGTATAATACACCTTTCATTCTTTATGTCATAAATGAACAAATTTTTAAGTTGCTTACATACTGGACTGTTAAAATACGTTTGTAGTCGAAGTTAAAGATGCACCGATCGATCGATGACCACTGATCGGGTCTCGGATACAGTACAGCACTGTGCAAAAGTCTTGAGTCACCCCTCATTTCTTTATATTTTGCTTGTATTTTTTATGTAATCTTGAGGAATAGTTCTCCAGGCTTCCTGACTGACTTTTCTAGCGCTCATTTTCAGTCCAGTTCCTGAACCTGAGCAGTTTCAAAGGCATATTTTTGTTTGTCACAAGTGACCTATGAATCATTCAAACATTAAAAAAAAAATTATTTATGGCGTAAACCAGTGTGAAACTGGCAGGTGGAACAGACGAGAGGGGAAATGAGGTCGGTGCTGAGGTTGGTACAACAACCAGTTTTTAATTGAATCTTTAGGCAGTTTGGAGCCTGTCAAAGTAAAACATTTGTTTCCATTTCTTTAATTTAATGAAATTTAGTAAGAAGAAATGGCTCAAGGATTTTACATTGTACTGAATGTCCGGTTCTATGCCAATAAATTTATGATGATTTTGCACGTGAATGGTGCAAAAGAAAACAGTTTATCCTATAATTTAGATATGAATCTTGGCTGAGGCGAGGGTGCAGATTAGCAGCGCTCTCAGAGAGGAGTGGGGACATACTCTACTTCCTATTTCATGTCAATTGTTATTCAATAGTCCATGAACATACAATATAATTTTTCATTTTCATTCAGTTAGAAAGAATTCCAATCGGATTCGACAGGTCGGCAAAGAAACTTGCATCTCTAATTGTAGTAATAGATTACTGTAATAATACAGCTACAGTAACAGTATTAATTACCTGTATATATAATACATTATTATTATTTTACGCATCGTATGTTTACGTGACTTACGAACTCAGGAAAGCAGGTCAGCATTAAAATGATTACTTTAATATAATTCACGAAAAAGAGTTACGTAACGCAAGGAGTGGAAAAGATTTGTAATTTTTCCCTTCACTGAGAACAGAACTCAAAATCTGTTTACACAAATCTCACTTACAACCAATTTAACGGGCCTGTTACAGCACATCGAGACACATCGGGGTCTTGGTGATAAGACAGACATGAGAGAATGTTTTACCAGAACAGTTCTGATTTCATCGCTGGAGCAATAAAGTGTAATTCACTGCACACTTTCAGCAATAAAGTGTAATTATACTTTCCTGAAGGATTTGCGGCATCATTAGAGTGGTAACTTTTAACCACAAATAAGTCATGTCTCAGCTTCATGTATACATGCTTTCGACTTGCCTTGCATAAATGTTTACTGACGCAGATAAAAGTGTAGCCCAGTCTAACTGACTAGTGTGAAGTGTATAGTTGCCTGTGCAGAATAACAGAACACCGTTAATAGAGCAAAAACTTATTTTTTCTCTATATAATCTCCTGTTACACTTATGCACGTATCCCAACATTTCACTAGAACTCGAATGGCATCAAGGTAGAAAGTTCAATCCGTATGCCAGGGCCGTGATCAGACGACCTGCTTCACGACTTGAAACTCTGGCCTCCCAGGAACTCCTTTAATGGCCCAAACGTGGAAATGTCAGGACTGTACGGGGATGTGCCAATAATTCCCAGATGAGTTCCTGTATCATGTAAGCGGTGTTAGTGAATGATTGTGTGTACACTTTCCACATACAGATGTGTTTCTTGCGCAAGTTGGTGATTTCATGTAAAAAAAAAAAAATTTTTTTAAAGGTTCACTACCGCTTTTTCAGTTTTTCAGTCCCGGTTTGACTTGAACGCCTCTCATGTATGTACAGTATAAAGAATTGTTGAGGATGATGATGGCAGATTGAACCTTAAAGTCTGATGCATCACCATGACGCTTATTAAACATAAGCAGGCATAGGCAGTATTTTATTATTATTTTTATTATTATTATTATTATTATTATTTCTCTGGTTTTTGCACCTACTGAAAAAGTCAGGAAACAACAACATAGCACCACGGCTCCCAATAATGTTATGAAGGACGTCAGCAAGAATAAAATGGAGCCACTTTCAGTTTCATTTTAAAGCAGCCGCTGCCATGAGGAATAATAAATTAAGGTTAAGTGATGTTTAATGTCTATTTATTCCATTTTTTTTTACCTTATTTACATATCTTTTCTAAATGAAATGTTTTGATTTTATATATATTGGTATTATTTTTGGGTGGCGTAAACAAATTATCTGCATTTACATTATATAGGAATTACACATTCCTATAGGAAAACGCGTTTCACAGTACGAAACAGTGTCGTTATAAGACCAGGTTCAAATCCCCTCAGGTTTGTATTTAATAATGCATGAAGTGGGAGCTCCAAAGTTTTGGCTTTATCTCAGAAAAAGTCTTAGTCACTAAAACCAGGAGGATATGATGAACTGTAAGCACAGCTGAACAGGAAGATCTGAGATTTAACAGGAAGCTCTAATTATAAACAAGTAGGAGGATTTCGAGCTAAATGTTCTTTTAATATCGCCAGCAGTGGTACCGGGTCTTCTGGATCGTCCGCGGTCTACAGAGACGAAATGCGGTGCAGGCGGATAAAGACAAACGCATAAAGCAAGACCTAATTTTGACTCAATTATCAAGATGAAGTGTAGCAGGAGGTCCTCATAATTTCTCAACACTTTATTTTGACAGGCAAAATTCTAACACGGGGAAAATAAACCCCTTTTACAGAGATGGGTGAAAGTATATCCTCTTCATTCCTTCATAAATTATATTACAAAATAATTACAACAGCAGCTAAATAAATAAATAATACTGTGAAGCAAGTCTCAGTGTGAGGTTAAGAATTCCCGCCTTCTGTGTCATGATTGGTTACGAGAGTTTAGTCTCGCATATGGTTGGTTAGATACCAAGAGCGTTGCAAGCTTTTGCAACTTTAATCATAAATAGTATTTTAAACCCATTTTGGAACAATTTTGGTTAATTATTAAATTTCACTGTCAGGCTAAATGACTTTAATGTATAATGAAGTGATTTAGGGATGATAATAATAATAATTATTATAATAGAATTAATGAAAGAGCGATTGCAAAACTGTTAGCCAGAATCTCTTAACGAGCCCCTGTGGGAGATTATTAAATCCCGCCTTCTCGGCTCTGATTGGTTCAATGAATTCGCTCTTGTCTTTTATTGGTTAGAAACCTAGAGGGTTAAGCAGATTGTGTTTTTAAGCACAGTTTTAAGTCTAAGCACAAGATTTTGTGAGATCTGGCAATAAACAGCCTAATTGTTGATAAAAATTTACATTTCGATTCCTGTCTGTTTAGAGGCTTCATGTTAGCCAGTTTTCTTAAGTGATTTGTTTTAGAGCTATGCTAGGTGTTGGAATAATGTGATATCACATTAGAGGGAGATATCAACAAAGCCGTGCTATATCCAGCAATACAGCATGACCTCAAGTGTTATATTGCTTTTATACAACTGTTCTACAAACACTATTTATCATCAACAGATTATGATTTGTATTCTTTATTTAATTTTGCACTACCAGCACATTTCCTTCTGCGACCGGAGGAACTAACTAAGCGCGACTGGTGGAGCTGGTGACTGATGCTTAGTGTAATTAACAAGGGTGAAAGAGGTGTTAAATTCTTATTGGTATTTTGTAGCCAAAAACCAAGGAGGTTAGGTTTCATATCGCCTCCCTGACTGTAAGGCTGTAGGGCAGAACTAATACCCGAACCTTAGTGACTTCAGTGTTTGAAAACCGGAGCTTGACTCGGATCCCAGTCGCTTCCCTAAAGTCCAAACCCTTAATTGTGTAAAATGAAAGGCATAAATAATAAAAAGTTTATAATATATGTACTTTGTATTTGTGTGAACATATTAGCCCTTAATTCTCGGCTGTGCAAAAACATGGAACATTTGCACTCATGGAAAGAGGTATGAAGGAATTTGCATCTGATCTGATTTGCATCTGTTGTATGACGTACGCAAATATTGAATCGACTTTGTGGAAACAAGCTTCCTGACCCCCCTGCTCTGCACACTTTAGTGTTTTCTCAGCTCCCAGAACACCTGATTTAACTAATCAGCTTATTGACTACCTTAACTGAATAGAAGGGTGGAGAAGCACTGCACTAATGAATCAGGTTCGGGTAAAATCAGATGTAATTAAGGAATATGATGAACACATTTTCAAACCAGGATGACTAAAATCACATCTGGTTCCTGATGTTTTACTCTTCGATGCAGTAAAACATTTGAATAGCTCAAACATTTTAAAGAAATCGAGTCGAGGTGATTCGGAGTCGTTCCCATAGACATTCAGGAAGTGGAATGTCTGATTCCAGCAAACTTGCAGAAGAGACGCATGCGTCTGTCAGTGAGAACTGTACACACAATTGAAGACCAACACCACTTGCACATTACAGGAAATCTGCTGGGAGTTATTGCCACATCCCACGTCCTCACGCCAAGCCATTTCCACATGTTTGGAAACATGGAGTTCCTGGGAGGCCAGGGGATTATATAGAGAAGTAAAAGTGTGTTGTTGTTCTGTTATTCTGCACAATTAAAAGTCCCAGTTTGACTTGAACACCCCTTGTAGCCTACGTTGTGTGATTTATGGATCATTTAGATTTTGCTTATTTAGCTGCAAATCAGTTTAGCTTCAAATTATTCATCTGAACTTTTTCCTTTTAGAGATTTTTTAAATGAATGTAACAGACATAAGTTTGATCACACAAAAGATGAAACTGTAATAAATGAGGAAATTTACAGTCTATTTACAGTCATATTTGATTGTACGCAAGTCTGAGGAACGGTAATCGGTAGTGATGACTGTGAGTGTGAGTGCCCTATTTGTCTAGTGTGCGTGTGTGTGTGTGGTGTCCTTTCGACACAGGCCTGCTCTGTAACTTCAAATTCCTCAAATTCTATCTGCTGTCATTATAATAAACCATGCGCGCAAAATTAGGTCTTCGCCCGAGGCTAGTTCAGCTACTCGTCCTCATCCAGATACCATAGCTTATGGATTTTCTCTTCCTCCTCCTTTTTACGTTGTGGAAGGTTCAGTGTCCAAACATCGATGCTTTGTGGCCTCAGCAAAGAGGCTTTTACCGTTTAGGATTAGCCTGATTGATTTAATCAGAAGCGATAAGACGCTTTTTGCTACTCGGGGAAATGTGGACCGGAGCATTCCGGGCATGTTCGGGGTGATTTGTAGATCTCTGGTGGATGAATAGGACGTTGGAATAGGACATCCTGTGTGAAACGATGGCAAGCTGGGGAAGGGCTGGAAGACAAGTGAGGGTTGATGTTAAGGTAAGGGTGGCGGACAGGAAGGGATGCTGTGGCTGGAGCTTTTCCTTTTACACTGTGATTTCCTGTGACGAACATCTGATTCATGACCCCCTTCTCTCTTTTTCTCTCTCTCTCTGTGTTTGTATGTAGAATTCTCCTCTGTTCCAGTATTTACAGGATCTAGGACACACTGATTTTGAGGCATGTTCACCTATTTCTCAGGAGCGGGAGGAGGAACTGAGTGCTGGTGCCCAGGACATCCTGACTCCGCCCAAAGTAAGTGCCTATATCCACTAGATCTGTGAATCAGAAGTAGACTGTTGAATGAATTAGATTTTTGGGCATTACAATTCTTCATTAGACTTTATTCAGTAGCATTAAAGTTTATTGTTGCCGATTGTTCACAACTCGAACAAAGCAATCTTTTTTTTCTTTTTTTTTTTCCTGCTAATAAATTTCTGCTCCACACTCCAGTCCAGTAGGTGGACTGGACCCATAAGGCCACCCGAAAGCTCAAAAGAAGGAGTGATAATCTCACAAAATGCGAGTATTTTTGAAAGATGGAAGTGGTTTCTATTTTCTGCAAAAGCTGTGGTGTTAAAGTAAATTTTAGCCCATTTCATGTTTGTACATTGATCTAAATAACATTAAAGGTCTGAATGTCGATCTTTGGCACAAATCTGTAAGTTTAATCTGTACTAAAGAACAAAAAAGAAGCTTGATTAGTATCAGGAGCACGTTCTTTGGTTAGATGAGACCAAGATCTTGTTCAGCTCAGGTGGTGGAAACCTGGCCAGGTACCCCCCAGTGAATCAATAGACCCTGACAGTGAGATGTGTGATGATATGGGGTTACGTGAATGCAAAGGGTGTTGCCGTTTTTATATTAGATGGCACCAGGAATGCCTGTACCAAAATACTAGCTGACAAAATGACTCCCAGTCTCCAGGATCATGGAAAAAGGGGTCCAAGCACGTCCTAAAACACACTGAAAATCACGAAAGAATTTCTCAAGAAAGAAAAATTTTAAACTCTGATCTGGCCTGACTATATGTTGAATCCAAAAGAACCCCCTTGGGGTATTTTAAAGACATGGTAGCACAGCAATACTCCTTTAGGGCAGCTGCAAAGAAGAATGGTAGAGCATCTTCAGAAATTCAGCTCTGGAATCTCCTGTGGCCAGCATCTCCTCAAAAATAAACATAGATTGTATTGGAAAAAAAAAAAAAAAAAAGATCTGAATCTCAGTAATGAACGGTATATGAATTTTACACTGTGGGGCCTTTGATTGATAAAATAAATCTGACCTATTCATTTTTCTTGTAATCTTGGAACAAATACCTTAGTCTTCAGGTTATAAGTAACGCAATCACTGTTAGCTGATGCAATTTTGAATAATTTGACGTTTAAGTAATATTACACAGGAGTGTACTCACTTTATGTTGTACGGTAAATATAGACCTATATATAGTATAAAATGTCCCACGTTCACAATGTGATGGGTTTTCCCAGATCACTAAACATTTAAGGTACTATTTTTCGCACCAGCAGCCATGTGACCACGTCCTGTTTGTAATCTGGTCAGTTACGCAGGCAGTGTTGCAATGCAGGAATTTGGATTTACAATCGAGGACAAATGTAACAGACCACAACAAGGCAGGACTGAGGTTTTCCAAAGCTGCTTAACTGAGGAATTCAGTCTATTCAGACTAAACAGATTTAAAGTTCTTATTCTAGACTCTTTGTTAAATGAACCTTGTTGCGTTAATAAGATCTAAGTCTAGCTGGTTTAATTGAATGTTCCCAAATATAGTGTGTGTGGGAATGAATGTCAGACTCACGATCAGCATGACTTCCAAAACAGGAGTTAATAAACTGTTTTGGTTGTGCTTATGTACTACTGTATGTGAAGTGTGTACATGTAAACGAATATGCCGGTTGTCAATACTTGGAAGTAAATGTACTATAGTAAAATGTTCAGGCTGGTCTGTAACTGCAATTATCAATGTGCGAATAGGAAGAATATAAATAGTGTTGGGTAGATTCCTACTGAGTACAGTGTAGTTTGGTAGATGTTTATTGTGTGTGTATACAGTATTGTATGTACTCGGACAAAAGGGTAGCATTAACCATTTGGGAATTGCCGCCATTTTCATGCACACACACCCTCATAAATAATGGAACAAAATAAAATAATTTCAAACATAACGATCACCTTTAATACTTTGATGAAAATCCTTTGCAGTCAACGTCTGCCTGTAGCCTACTGTAGCTGTAACCCAGATGTTCTGCGGGGTTTTTACTGTAGCTGCCTTCAGCTGTTGCTTCTTTGTGGGTCTTTCTGCCGTCAGTCTTGTCTTCAGTAAATAAAAAAAAAAGCATGCCCTTTTGGTTGAAAGCAGGTGACTGACTTGGCAAGTGATGAATATCCCATTTCTTTGCCTTGGGTAGCTTTCGCTGTATGTTTTGGGTCATCAACCATCTGTACTATAATGCAGCATCTTATCAGTTTGGTAACATTCGGCTAAATATGAGCAGAGAATATAGCGCTATACATTTCAGAATTAATCCTGCTACTTTTATCAGCAGGTAGGTGACTTGGTTCCATTGGCAGCCATACACGCTTATGCCATAACACTTCCTCCAACATGTTTGACAGATGATGTGGTATACTTCTTCATGAGCTCTTCCTTTCTTTTTCATACTTTTCTGGTGCTATTATTTGTTGTTTCATCAAGTCAAAAGAATACTCCAAGAGTGTTCTTGATGTGGCTAGTTGGGGTGAAATTGTTTGTCTTCACTCACTCACTCATCATCTATACCACTTTATCCTGTATATTTAGGGCACAAGGTGGGGTACGCCGTGAATGGGGTGCCAATCTATTGCAGGGCGCGCGCGCACACACACACACACGTATTCACATCCGCCAGTTAACCTAATCTGCATGTCTTTGGACTGTGGTGGGAAACAGGATTACCCGGAGGAAACCCAACAAACAAGGGAAGAGCATGCAAACTCCATGCACCCTGACCCTAGGTGAGAATCGAACCTGGTCCCTGGAGGTGCAAGGTGACAGTGCTAACCGCTAAGCCATCGTGCCGCTGGTTCGTTTTCACCACGGACAAAATTCTACTTTAGTTGTCTTCTGTGGTTTTCCCTGGTCTTTTGCTGTGGCTGAGCTTACCAGTTTAATAATTCCTTTTTTTTTTTTTTTTTTTAGCCTAATGATGGCCTCCTTCATTTGCATAAACCCATCATGTTGAGAATTTGAGTAACAGCTACCAAATGCAAACATAATGCTCAGAATCATCACTAGGCATTTTATCTGTTAGTCAGTCACAGAGTAACAAAGAGATAAACAGACTGTCCATGCAACTGCTTGTCAACCACTTGTCCCAATATTTACGAGCCCCCCAAATTGCGGGGAAATGGTATTGAAAATTGCAGTGATTGCTGTATGGTTAATGAATTAAAGCAAAAAGTCTTGACTTCGCTCTTGATCTTCAGTGTTTCACTTCAAATTCCTATACAGTATATGACAACTTCATAATACTTGAGAGATATATTGGTGTGTGTAAAATTGGTATTTGTGCTATGCAATACCCATTAGTCAGATCATTACATATAACATTGTATTACACAACTTACTACTTAGCCAGCAAGTGTTCGTAGCGTACGCTATACAAACACACACGCACAGTTTTTCTTTCTTGACTCGCTGTCTTAAACACACAAAGCGGGGAGAATGTCCGACAGCAACGCCAGCAGAATACTGAACGCACAGACAAATACCTCTAAATAAAAAGCATTCATTGCTTTTATTCAGCCTTCTCATTCACACTGAAGAACAGTGAACCCTCTCAGATACGCACATACACACACACGCACACAGATCAGGACACAAAGTGTCCCAAGAATGTTAGACAGACGCAAAAGTGAGTTCAGTACTCATTATGGTCAAGAAAAGCACTTTACAGTTGCACTGCTACACATAGTGATATGTGATACGGTGCCTTGCAGTATATGAAAAAGCTAAAGCGTGAGAGCTCAATGGCATCAATCTGACATTTCAACATTTTTCTAATGATAACTACGAAGCTTAAATATGCAAATGAGTCAGAATCTAAAGAAGTACAATAGCACCATTTTTTCATTAGCCGTGTCCAAGCCTCGTCTGGGGTCAGCGACTAGTGTGTGTAACATCCATTAAGGTTTAGTCTGATTTATTAACATGGACCTGGCCTTTGCTGTGTGTGTGTGAAAAAGTGATGTCATATCCTGTTACTCACACATAATTCAGTAATGGCTTTTTGTCTCCTGACCGAATTAATCGCCTTTATAGGTTTATAATGAATTGTATACTTTCGGACCTTCATGACTCATTGTGTGATATATATTCGGTAAGGTTAAAAGTGAACTTGATTCTAAGTTAAACACATGGGTGGATAATGAGATGATGTGTTCACAGGCAGGTGGTCTTTGGAGGCTGGCTGAGATCCTGCACTCTCTCAGCCCATTTCATCAACGCAGTGCCCCCCAGCAGCTGGAGCAGCAGCTGGTAAGATGCTCTGGTGTTTTGACTTAAATTCTCACACGCTTATATTATTAGACAGTTTAAAAAATATGTCGTTCTCAGCAGCTCTTATGAGTCTAATATCGTCTGGGGGTTTGTCAGATTTAGACTGTGTTAAGTGGTTCTTGTCACTGTATTATAAATGATAGATTTCAAATATTATACCTTGTTTAGTGTTGATGTCGCCTTGTAGTAGTGTTGCGTAGAGCTGTCACTGTTGGAGTGCTTGTGAAATGCTCTATACTACGGTGATGTTTATTGTGGAAGCTCATGGCAGGTTCACAGCTTCTGTAGTAACAGGTATCCAAAACACGGAAAGCCAACTCTGTCTTAACAGGTGAGAAATTATACTGTAGCAATTCTTGATTATTCATAACAAATTGTTAGGAGTTGTTAGGACTTTGTTCTTAGTCAGTTCTCAGATAGTTCTTAGATAATTCTTAGGCCGTTCTTAGACCGTTCTTCGACAGTTCCTAGACAGTTCCTAGATCGTTCTTGGAGAGTTCTTAGACCGTTCTTTGTCAGTTCTTAGACTGTTCTTTGTCAGTTCTTAGACCGTTCTTTGTCAGTTCTTAGACTGTTCTTAGACTGTTCTTAGACCGTTTTTTGTCAGTTCTTAGGCCGCTCTTAGACAGTTCCTAGACAGTTCTTAGACCGTTCTTGGACAGTTTTTAGACTGTTCTTAGACAGTGTTTAGACAATTCTCATACTGTTCTTAAACCATTCTTAGACAGTTCTTAGACAGTTCTTGACAGTTCAGCATGAGTTTGGCATGGTTTGTAGCATAGTTCTAGGTGATTCATAAGTAGAGTTTAACAATTCATAGCTAATGTCTTGTCAATTTAAAGATGATTAGGGTGACATCACAGTCCAGTGACCAAGAACTGTCAAGAATTTACGTTTGGAACACCTTTGCAAAAAGATTCAGAAATGCGTGAAAGTGCCCTTAATAAGCAACAGCCTTTGAAACTATAATCTCCAGGAAGAGGAAGATTCTACACATTGCTGCTCGTGTATCTTTGTTTCCAGACTGTTATTTAGTAATTTGACAGAACATATTCGTTACACTTTCCTGAAAACCACATTGCACTGCAGCACAATAAACTGATTAGGGTATAACATATCATCTGTTGGAACAGATATTTCATCTGTTGCTGTACAGCCTTTGCTTGTGAGGACATTGGGACCTGCTGACACTGCGTGTGTGTGTTTTGTCCTGACAGGATGCTGCGTTCCGACAGTACTCCCTGCGCTGTGTGTTGTCTCAGGACGTGTTGCTGCAGGAGGATGTGGAGCTCATTGAGCTGTTAGACCCCAGTGCCCTCTCTCTTGGCTCCACGAGTACTGCCTGCCCCAGTGCCACCTCCGCCCTGCCTGCACCCCGCTACCTCTCCACACCATCGATATGGTACACACACACATACACACACCCTAAAATGTTTCCGGGGAAATTCTGTAAGCTTTACTAATTTGCCTGTCTTTTCTCACAGGGATGTCTCTGTACTGGTGGGACTGTTTGCCATCCTGCTCACGGTTTGGTGTTCTTGTCATGAGGAGGGGCGGGGCCTGTTCTGGCTGTGTGTGTGTGCAGTGTTTGTCCTGTGTCTGCGTCATGGCATTCATCTGTGGCACAAGGCGACAATGCAGCAGCAGGTTCAGGCTCAAGCCGTCCAGCTGGAGAGTTTAGTGATCAACAGTCGAGCTCTCACCAGCCTGGCACGCAAATCGCTTCGGCTCATTCAGGAGACAGAAGTCATCTCGCGGGGATTCACCCTGTAGGTGTCCCCCCACACTCACACACCAGTGTTTATTGAAACATAACAGGACATTGGATTATACAGCTGTAAGAAGATGTTTCTATATATCATCCTAAATCCAAATCAAACCTTATCGTCAGGAGACACAAATCAATGAGTTCACCTTTTCTATTAAAAAAATAATAAGTGTAGTATATACTACATGTTTACTGTTTAAATAACATTTAAGTTTATTAATTTATAGAGTGTCATCTTATGTCCTGTTACTGTTCATATATCTTTATATTATTTTAGCTTTGAGAGCATTGGTCTTATAGTAGCTATATGATTTATGTAGTGTATTTGGTATTATTTTAAAATTAACATATAATATAGAGTTTTGATTAGTGAACATTTTTATTGGTGTATATTTGTGTGATTTGGAAAAAGCAAAAAAAAAAGCTTTTTTTGACTTTACCACTTTATTGATTAATTCTTTAGATAATAATAATTTGCATTTGTATATTATACACTGGGAAAAAAAAGTCACACACTTTAGTATTTCCTTGGACTCTGTCCTATTTTAAGTCCTGGAATATGCCTGTGCCATCAGGGATGAAAAAAATCTGTAGATGTGAATCTGGACATTCAGTACATTCAGGTCATCAGCTGACTTCATTTTATCGCCACATAACGTTGCCGAGCTTAGACTTGACCAGCTGAGGCAACCCCAGAGTCTTGTACATTGACCACTATGCATGACGGGTCCTTCACTATTTCATGCGCTTCCCTTCTTACCCTGACATGACCGTTGTCTTCTTCAAACTTTGTGGCAGCGGTTTGCGGAGGCAGCATGCATGGGTGTGAGGATCAAGTGTCCACATACTTTTGATCATATAGAGAATGTCTTCCATATGCTTGCTAAATTACACTGCCTGACAAAAAAAAAAAGTCACCACTTGGATTTAATTGAGCAAATAGTTAAGAGCCTTCCCTTGGCAACAAGCTATTTAACCCTATCTGGAGCAGTGAGTAGCTTCTCATTTCTTAAACAACCATATCAAAAGGCATAACCTCTGGACGTGGCCAAGATGTTACTCTGTTTCAGAGGGGGTCAAAATATTGTCCTGCATCAAGAAAAGAAACCATCTAAGGAGACGGTTGAAATTGTAAAATGCAATTATTAAAACCTGGAAGGATAGTGGTGAACCATCATCTTTAAGGAAGAAATGTGGTCGGGGAAAAAAAAAGAAATTTAATGGTCGTGCACAGAGATCACTTTAAAGTTTGGGGAAAAAAACTGGTAGAACTTGTTGCTCTGTGTAACAGTGAAGGTAACAGCATTTCCAAATACACAATGTGAATTGGGATTCTCAGGGGATTGGGACTAAACAGCTGTGTAGCCTTAAGAAAACTAATTATCAGTGAGACTTATCAGAAGAAAAGGTTTCGATTTGCTAGGGAGCCCATAAAGAATGGACTTTGTAGCTTTGGAAAAAGGTCATGTGGTCTGGTAAGTTCAGATTTACCCTGTTCAAGAGTGATTGGCGAATGGAGTGATGCACCTTTATGCCTAGTGCCTACCGTACAAGTCTGTGGGGGTAGTGTGGGGGTAGTGTTATGACCTGTGGTTGCTTCTGTTCAGCAATGTTGTGCCCAAGAAATGAGGTCACCTGACTACATGAATGTATTGAATGACCAAGTTTTCCCATTAATGCATTGTTTCTTCCCTGATGGCACGGGAATATTCTAAGGTGATAAAGCCAGGATTCGACTGGCTCAAATTGCTCAAGAGTGGTTCAGGGAGCATGAAACATTATTTTCAAACATAGGTTGGACACCACAGAGTCCAGAACTTAACCCTATTAACATTAATCTTTGGGATGTGCTGGAGAAGACTTTACTCAGCGGTCCAGCTCTCCCATCATCAATTCAATATATTGGACAGGAATGAATGCGACTGTTTGGGACGTTGCATAAACTTACCAGAATGATGCCACGGCGAATCATAGCGAAAGGCGGTCCAATGAAATTTTAGTATGTGCAATTTTATTTATTTATTTATTTTTCCGATCAGTGCATTTTCGATCATCCAAATAATCCAAACAAATTCTTTAATTTGGGGTTCTGTATCGTCCCCTTTTTAGTTCGGTCTGATGTTGTTTCAGATCTAACCACTTCAATATCTGTTCTCATAATAGTTATAATCGCAGAACACCAAAATACATTACAGAATACAGACTGATGTTTATACTTGGCAGGATAAATGACAGTCATTTAAATATTTGTCTGTAAAAAGTAAGCAGTAGCCAATACCAGGTATATTATAATTCCTAATAATAAGTGACTATTAGTACAGTATAGCCACTAGGTTGTGTTAAATCGGTCAGCAGGTTTTTTTATTCATACATATAACAGGTAGTTCTGTGTGCAGTCACACGTCTCCCAGACTCGTCTCAGGGATTAATTGAATCCAGACCACCTCTAATCTAATCTAATCGCTTATTTTTTTTTTTTTATTATTTTTTTTTTTTATTATTTAACCGATTCTGATTGGAGGAAAATCCTAACACTATTGTTTGATTTGTTGCATCCATTATTACCCTCATTTCCCTGCTTTGTGTAGTTCATTAATCGTTGTCGCCTGGTATCTGTTTGTGTTTTGTCGCATGTCCCTGAGGCCCTGAGACGACTGTTTTGTCTCTGTGTTGTCTGTTTATGTTGTGTGTGGGATGGATGCTGCTGTAATTTACTGTCCATTTTGTCATTCCAATTCAATTATGTGTGTGTGTGTGTGTGTGTGTGTGTGTGTGTGTGTGTGTGTGTGCGCGCGCGCTAGTCTGTCTAAATGTGTCTTTGATGTGATTTTTGTGTATGTATGTATGTGGAGGGGGAAAAAGCCTCTATGATGCTACATTAAGTGAATGAACGAGGCCAGTGGTTCTCAAAGTCCGGTTCAGGTTCCTCAGGGGTTCCATGGTTTCTAATATTTTGTCAGTTAAACTAACCATGAGGTTATTATATTTACTATTTAAATAGTAGTTATTGTCCTTTATGTAGTTGCTTGGATGGTTCGTTGTATGGTTTTGTTTAAGCTGAAACCTGGAAAAAATTATGGGGCTACAAATCCGAGGGTGAGTCAAAAATTATCTGCACTCTGGCTGTAGAATTTATTTTAAAGTGCCCCTATTATGCCATTTTAAAGGTTGCTAATATTGCTTAATGAGTCTCTTAAAACATTTTTACATGTGTGCAAGGTCAAAAAACACTTTAGTTTTCTCCAAAAATAGATTTAATTTTACCCCATTTCTAAATGATTCGTAAACGA
>JAQMYG010000004.1:17106913-17120408 GCA_030014215.1 Clariallabes teugelsi
AAAATTTATTAAAAATCTTTGCTCGTCTTGCGGAACACTCATAAACCGCGTTACTCGTAATCCGAGGTTCCACTGTACTTGCATATGAGTACATATTAAAGGCTTTAAAAGCTCTAGTTTTGTTTTGGATCATTATGAATCATCAATCATTAGATCATAAGTCGGACAATGAAAGTAGAAAACAGTGGTTGTTTTTGACATAATACGTTATAATGCCTTTCTGCAAGTTCGCTTCTATTATCCTATCCTATTATTAACACCAGAGTGTGTGCAGCGCAGCACAGCAAATTTGTCCTATTTAGAATTTTCCTTTTTAAATTTCTTGAGACCAGACATATTTTCTTGTTTTCCTTGTCATTATACATTACGACAATATGTTAGCTTTAGTGTGAATCTTGAACATTTCTGCGCCTTGAAATTTTGAAGTCCAAAATCCAAAATCAATTAAATATTAAATATACATGTATGAGGTTAAAGCAAGGCGGTTAGCACTGTCGCCTGCCACCTCCAGGGTCCGGGTTCGATTCCCGGCCAGGATCGATTCCTTTCTCTGTGTGCATGGAGTTTGCATGTTCTCCCCGTGCTTGGTGGGTTTCCTCCGGGTACTCCGGTTTCCTCCCACAGTCCAAAGATATGCAGGTTAGACTAATTGGCGTTCCCAAATTGCCCGTAGTGTGTGAGTGTGTGAGTGTGTTTGTGCCCTGAGATGGATTGGCACCCTGTCCAGGATGTACCCTGCCTTGTGCCCTAAGTCTCCTGGGTTAGGGTCCAGGCCCTCTGCGACCCTGAATACAGGATAAAGTGGTATAGAAGATGAGTGAGTGAGTGAGTGAGGTTAAAGCATACTGTACAGTGAAATACATTAAAGAAACCTCCAGAAAGTCAGTGATGAGTGTACACAGGAGTTTGTAAGTGGCATAATACAGCCATGCATGTGAACATCATCTTAGCAGTATTAAAGAAGAGATTTAAGCTATATTGTATTGGCAAAAATTCAGGAGAAGAATCTGCCCTTGTATTTAGTGCAAAACTGACAGATATCGCTATTGGTGGTCTAAAATCATCAATATTTTGGACAATTTATTCATGAATCTTTGGTAACCTCAGTGCAATGTGTGTTTTTCACTTCATAGACAGGCTAGGTATGGAAAAGGCTATGTGGTTTTATGTGTATGTAGCTAATTTTATCACAGTAGCTGTGTGAACATGATTTGATCTTTTCTCATTTAGTTCCTCTAATGAGCACAAAAGCTTCATTAGAGGAAGGGCTAACACAGCTCTATCCAGTGACGGCAATGATTAGAAGTGACTGATAAGCCTGAAGGCACGTTATTAGTTTGGTTCAATCTTGGGTCACTATTAGAAGGACCAACAAATGGAATCATAACTCAAAACTCTAGGAACCATACCGTGCGACTCAATCTGCCATAAACAGAACGCAAGTAATTTCTACTATTCTGTGCCATTTCAGCCGAATAACCCCCTGTTGACTGTAACAGGACATCTCTATTGATATGTGTTTCAAGGCAAAACTACAGAATAAAAATTGCATCCAAATGTGCAAGGTTTGCAAAAACTTTGCTGCGTCAAGTCAAGCAGAAACAAATTGGCCCGAAAAATGACTCCCCTACAGTTTCTTAATCTTTTTCACTCACTCACTCACTTATCATCGATACCAATTTATCCTTTATACAGGGTCACGGGGAGCCCAGAGCCTATTCCAGGAAACTTAGGGCACGTGGCAGGGTACACCCTGGAGATGGGGCCAATCTGTAGCAGTACACACATACACTCATTCTCACACTACAGGTGAATTGGGAACGGCAATTAGCCTAATCTGCACGTCTTTGGACTGTGGGAGGAAACCAACCAAGCACGGGGAGAACATGCAAACTCCATGCACACAGACCTGAAACGGGAACCAAAACTGGAATCTGAAGGTGCGAGGCAACAGTGCCAACCACTAAGCCACTGTGCCGCCCCCTACATTTTCTTATACAGTAAATGTAATTTTATTATAACTGACCTTTTTAGATTGGCAAACCTTTACAGATTACTGTCTGCAATTCCAAGAGTGAAAACATTTACAGCATTATTACAGTTAGACTTATTTTTATTACAGAAGAATAGTATCTGAATCAATGCATTCTCCCCAAACTTTTGCACCAGTTAAAGCTGTGGGCATTTTGCGAGTTTTGCAGCGCCCAAAGAAAGAGAGTATTTTTAGTGCCTCAGTCCTAAAGATATCCACCCTACGTGTAGTTTGGGTAATGAAGGACGGTAAGCAGGCTGACTTGACACTTTGACTTTATTTTTGCTTTCACCTTTCAGCATTTTTATTTTTCACTCATGCAAGCTCACGTACACACACACACACACATACAGTACAGCCACGTTGCTCTCCCTTGGCTGAGCTCTCTCTGCTGTATCCTCTTATCTGCTCACTGCAACACAGAACACTAATTAGTGACATTTAACACATGTCTGGATACTTTGCTACTTACCTGTCCCTCAATCCTGTCTCAGATCGACGACTGACTCCTGTCGACAGAGCCACAGGCACCTCCTCTCTCCAGGGTTTCAGGAGATTGAGGTGATAAATCGGTAGTGAATTGCTTCTGTCATTTTGGTGAACATCATAGTCGACTTCTCCGATTCGCCTTGTAACCTTAAGCGGTTCTCGCCACTTACATCTCCCAAGTGCAAATTCCCTTAATACCCTTTATTAGACAGCAAAGATTACTGATCTTATGCCTGCAGCATATTCTCCTGTGTTAAAGTATAAAGGTTTGTTCTCAGGTCAAAAAAGTACAGAATTTTACTCTCCCTGATAAAAGGTTCCTGCTCTCAGTTTGTGCAAGGATGCCACAGGGATATAATAATACAATGGAAGAAAATACTGTGGAGCCTTGCAGGACCTCTTGTACAGCAAACAACAGTGGTTCAAGACACATATTTGTTTTCCAATGCATTGTATAAATGTGCATAAACACACAAAATGAAAAATAATAATTTTATCCAGCTGATTCAATCAACCAGGTAATCAACCAGGCAATCCATCTGCAGATGGTAAACACAGGTACGAATTGATTTAATACCCAGTACTTGCAAATGCAATTTATAGATATCTATGTCATGTACACTATATGAACAAATGTATTTGTATTGAATTCAGGTGTATTTTTCAGGCCCCTTATCCCCAGTGAAGGGCAATCTTAATGCTTCAGCATACAAAGACATCTTGGACAATGCTATGCTTCCAACTTATCTATTCCAACATGAATGTGCTTCAGTGCACAAAGCAAGGACTATAAAGACATGGTTTGAGTTCGGTGTGGAAGAACTTGACTGGCCCTAACACGGAGCCCTGACCTCAACATCTTAGGCACCTTTGGGATAAAATGAAACAGAGATGAAACAAATAGCCCCGAAAAATGACCTCCTGACCTCGTAAATGGCCTCCTGACCTCGTAAATGCTCTATAGAATGAATGGGAACGAATACCCACAGAAACACTCCAAAATCTTGTGCAAGGTGGACCAACTCCATATTGAAGTGTATATATACCTACATCGTGCCACATAGTGTGCGCCTGCTCCTCATCTACCAACAGTAGTATAAAAACCGTAGTATAAAAACCATTCATAGATTTTTATGACTTAATTTATGTGATATTAAATAAAGCCAATCATCCTCCTGTAGTATTAGGTTAGCCTTGATGTTCTTCTTCGATCTTATTGACTTATACACATCTATATTTCATATGTAATATGAATACTATATGGAACTATATAAACGAGCATGAGCAGAAGAATCAGATTTCAGCATATCATTTCAGCTACCTAAATTAAAATTCAAAATGAAAACGTGACTAAGCATAAAAATAGAGAAAAGGAATATGTTTCCTCTTCAGGTGAACTAACTAGGACACCACAAAATAGGTCATGCTAGAGACCTACATAATAATCAATTTGTCATGCTAATGGTAAAGGCAGTGAATGCAAGCTGCTATTCGTTACGCAGCACAGCCTACTTGGTGCCTGATTAATGATTCTTCTAAAAAAGACATCAATTTGCTATTTTAAATTCAAACACCCCTTGAGTTTTATCAATTAGATCAAGTCTCCAACCAGGTCATGAACTCATGCACATCAATTGAGAACAGTAGATAGTCTAGTCTAGGTTCTTGTGTTCTCAGTTTAGACTTTGAACAGGTTATATAGTAATCAAATATACTGGAATAACACAAAAGAAAAATACTTGATGTATTTATATAAGTACATTTGTTCTTCTGTCTGGGTATCCAGGTATCTTACCCTTAGAGCTACTGGTGTGATGTCATTGATCATTGCAACAATCTACTATACCATTCTATATATAAGAATGTATATAAAAGATATAATATTTAAATGTAAAATTTTATATAAAAATATATAAAATTCAAATAATATTCATAAATGAATGATATATACAGTATAATTCATTTATGAATATCATTTAAATTTTATATTCATTAATGAATTTATGATATGTATCAATTAAATATGTACCTATTCACAGTACTGTGCTAAGGTAGAGCACACACACACCCACACACACACACACACACACACACACACACACACACACACACACGCCATACGGGCAATTTTGGGAACACTAATTAACCATGTCTTTGGATTGTGGCAGGAAACAGAAGTACCCAGAAGAAACCCATCAAGCACTAAGAACATACAAACTGAACGGAGGCAGGAATTGAGGCCGCGACCCTGAAGGTGTGAGGCCACAGTGCTAAACACTACACCACTATCCCCCCAAAACGGAAAATACAATATAAAACTTGGTAAACAGTAATTAATGTCAGTATTTGGTGTGACAATGCTGGGAAGTCTCTGGCACAATTTGTGTAGTTTTATAAGAAAATTAGCTACAAAGTTTTACTGAGCATCCTGCAGAACCACCCACTGACTGTTGTACCTGCTTCTTCTTCTTCTTCTTTTATTTTTTTTTGGAAAAGTTGTTACTTATATAATGTGTTTCTGTTTTGGCATGCAAAATCAGAAATGTTTTTGCAGTAGATCATTAACAAAGTCCTAAAATAATAATAATAAAAATCCATAGGAGAGTACCAAAAAAAAGGGTGCCTAAAACTTTTGCACAGCATTATAAAATATACTTGCATACTTACAGTACTTAATTACACAGATCAGCAATAACATTAATAGTACAAAACATTTTACACATCAACATTGATTATTGATTTTATATCAGGAAACGGTTCATGGGGACCCATGGCTCACCATTGTCTACTGGGACTAAAGGCCAGTTTGTCTTGTCTGATCCCACAGAAAAGTCAATGCAACACTAATCGGCAAAAACGTCAATGCTGTCCATGATAGAATGGCTCCAGAACACTCAGGTCACCCTAGACACCATAGAGCCTGGAGAACATCAGGCAAGGATGGACCATGGACCAAACCCCCCAGATCCCAATCCAATCTAACACCCATGCAACGCGCTGTACAAACACGTACATCCACTGTCCATGGAGGCCCATCCCACAAGCCACAATACCCAAAGGATCATCTGCCAATTTCCTGGTTCAAGACAACACATCACACCCCAGTGGTCTTGTGGAGTCATGGCCCAAGAGGCCAGAGCTGCCCAGATGGCACAAGGGAAAATAAGCATAATATTTTGAATTGTAATGTTAAAAATGATTTGTTTATCAGCAACTTACAAAGGACCTCAAAAGACTGGTCCATTGGAAAAATTCCTGAATTTGCCACCTGTCAGTCTGCACACAATTTGCAGCATGTTATATTTTGTGTGGGCAGTTGAACAACAACATAAAAAAAAAAAAAACAACGAAATATATTTGCAATATACCCAGAGCCCAATGTATTAAGTCCTATTTATTGTCTAAGCCACATGGCTGTGGCTGCAGCATGATACGTGACAGATGTAGGTTCACAGATGGTACATTTCGCAGCAGTGCAATAAAACTTCAGCATTCTCCCATGGGGAGAATCCCCCTTTCTTAAAGACTACAGGCTGTCACATGACTGGAGGTCTTATTAAAAATTCAATTAGGCATTAGCTGGAAAGTGCTCCTGTTTAATCCTTTATCAATAAGGCTTAAAATCTAACAGTAGACTGTGTGGTACTAATATTGTAAAGTGAAAGCTGTCAACTTACCTTCCTTTTGTTTTAGTCATAAAATATTAAACCTTTATAAAATCTAATTACAGATTTAGTTAATGATAAGTGCATGATAATGAGATCAAAGCGTCAAACCAGCAGCTATTAGAAAGAAAATCTTTTTTAGGACGCAATTTCCAACTGTTATTTCTTTCTGGTGTGATAAAGGCCTTATCAGCCCACATGTCTGCTGCTGTGCATAAATGATGCGCTCGGTGAAAACTTTTCATCGGAACTCCAGGGGTGTATCAAATATAGTAAGTCCAGAGGGAGTGACTGATGTAAAGGATGCTCAACTGTGATTAGTGATTATCTTACTTTTTATTTTATTTAAAAATATCTTGTCATGTGTAGAACTTAGTACCCACCAATGTTTGGCTGGACATTAAAGACTTACAAAATCCCCAAGGCTCCAAAAACGCTGTTAAGATTCCCAAGAAAATCAACAAGCAAACATTTAAACTGGATCTCTGGTTATTACATAAGCTGATTATTGCATAGCAGCAGGGTGACTTAGTGGTTATCCCTATCGACTCTAGGGTTTATTTCCCGCATCGGGGTCTGTGTGCATTTAGTTTGAATGTTTTCCCCATGGTTGGTGAGTTTCCTCTGGGTACTCCGGTTTCCTCCCCCAAATACAAAGACATGGAGATTAGGTTAAATGGCGTTCCCAAATTGCCTGTAAAAATGCCTGTGTGAATGTGTGTGTGAATGGTGACCGGAGGTCACCACGGTTGTAAAAATGTGAATAAATACAATGGTAATCACCATTGGCCTCCAAGAGCCCTAATTGTACTACAGCTGTTTCTTGACCACATCTTTTGAACAGTATTTTGGAATTGTCTTTTTGACATTCATTAAATGTAATTGCATTTGTTTTCCTCCATGACAATTTATGCAAAGCAATGGTAATAACTAAATATTTGGATATATCATTATGTACTCATTTAGTAAAATAGACAAAGATAAAAAAAAAGACACCAATAAGTCTTGTATCTGTGTGTTCTCATTTTGAGAATGTATAATTGGTTCCACTTCCTGGTTTGCCAGAAGGACATCTGGGCTATAAGTGGTGGCCTTTGAGTGCATAAAAGGG
Source organism: Clariallabes teugelsi (assembly GCA_030014215.1). Classification (NCBI taxonomy): domain Eukaryota; kingdom Metazoa; phylum Chordata; class Actinopteri; order Siluriformes; family Clariidae; genus Clariallabes; species Clariallabes teugelsi. The sequence goes on from JAQMYG010000004.1 coordinate 17,114,211, forward strand.
GATTTAAGAGGGCAGAAAAGTCCCTGAACAATGTACTCTTTCTCTTGTGAGTGAGAGAGTTTTCAGTGGATGATGCCAGACAGAGTATCACTTAATAATGATCGTTTGACAGACGCATTTCTTAATATGGTTGAACAGAGATTGTCAGATTTTCATTTGATGTTGAACAGAAATACCCTAACAATTCATTTACGTAATTTAATAATCTTGCAAATAGATGTGTTGTTGTCACATCTGAAGCAGTCTCTCTCTTTCAGCTATTATCATCATCATTCTTCTTCTTCTTCTTCTTATAATAATAATAATAATAATAATAATAATAATAATAACAACAACAACAACAACAACAACAACAACAATAATAATAATAAACAAGTAATGCTTTATGAAACAAATAGGCAGAAAATGAAGTTAATCTCATTAATTTGACTTTAAGCTGTTTATAGTTCAATTCAATTCAATTTTATTTGTATAGTGCTTTTAACAATTGCCTTTGTCGCAAAGCAGCTTTACACAATAAAAAGAATTATTTAAGTTTGTATGAAATGTGATATAGTGTTATTTTGCTGAGGACTATGGACCCAGCATTATCCAGAACTGTCTGAGAAGATGTTACTTTAGTTGCAGTAAACATCACACTCATAATTAAGATGAATAATAATTAATAATTAAAATAAATTGTCATCATACATATAGTTATTTTTAAAATGTGCGATGCACCAGTGATGAGAGCAAGAAAGATGAGTAGCCCCAGTAATGTACTTTATGCCACACTCACTGCCGGAACAGCAGTCTTGATAGTGTACTTTCTGTCTATGACCAGAGATAAAACTTCCCAGGCATGACGTTAATTGAGAAGGAACACCCAGTTGCAGGAGGCATTTCACATCTATAGCAACTTTGTCAAAGTCGTAATTAGTGGTGATATTCATATTAATAGTAGACAGAACTTCAGAAGCTTTGTACAGTATGTGAAGAAGACACACCAGTGCATGTGTAACAGCTCTTCTAGACTTGCTACCAAAGAGAAAGGGTGTCAGGATTGGGCAATGTAAGACATAAATAACACCTCTTAGGGACTTCATTGACATACTACATGGAAAAGATTGGATGGTTGCTATGGCAATAGAGTTCTCATAGCGACGTCTTCAAGCTTGTGCTATGGCCATGGTAGGTAGAAGACCGCATAAAGTGTATATTACATTCTTTTACTGCTTAGCACATTAATGTTCCATGCATCAGGATATCAGCACGTCTATGTCACATTCAGAGAATTTGGTATGAATACTGGATCTAATTCTTCACATCATCACTACATGATGAAAATTGCTACGCGTCCTGCATGATGCAATAATAACATAGTGAGTGCATAAGCGCCCGGTAAGAGTGTGGTGTGATCTGATTGGATAGAGTAGTAATGCAGTTTGATCTCATTGAGCCTGGTGAGTGCATGATCATATGCATGATAGGAAATTCATGACAACATGACACATGCATTGGGAATCTGACAGAGATAGGAAGTATTATGAATTTGATAAATGCACTGAAATATTGTCAGTTTTTGAGTTTATGCCCGTTGTGCTCTTCAACATTTTTTTAAAGATGCGGTGGGACCTCATGACTCTTGTTGGAGAGTAACAAGCCCTTAGGGACAATAGTTGGATTTGGTTTAAAAGAAGGAGGTTGATATTTAGTGATGGTGTGACATTTAACTTAAAAAAAAAAAAATTTCTACAGTAAAGAATTTTTTCCTTCCAGGAATTATGTACTTTATTCTGTAGAGATGTAAGCATCAGGAATTTGCAGTTTCACAATGAGGTTTGCTCAATGAGGTTTGGTCCTTTAAAACACTCCAGGGTGTCCCATCAGTACCAGGGGCGTTTTGACTTAGGAGTGTCATATACAGTAGTGCCTTGCAGGAACAGATAAGAAGGAAAGCATTTGGAACATGCAAAAATGCACACATGGTTCAGACATACTGACTGGTATTCACTGGAAAATGTTTGAATAATGAGCAAGTAAGAGTTCCAGTATTTTCAAAATTATGTCGTTGGAGATTTAGTCTTTTTGGCCCGTACAAGGGAACTGTTTCCCATCATACTTGGTGATAAATCGACTCTTGTCACGGGTGAACAATTTTGACATTGATTAATGAGATTTCTGAGGTGAATAAACATCTCCCTACCTCAGACAGAGCCTGAGCTCTCACATCCTTTCGCTTCACTCTCTTCACTCAAGCACTTTCTTCTACTTCTTTTCATTGCCCACGTTCACCTGTCTTATCTTACCTTTCTTTCTGTCTTTCTTCCTATTTTTCGTGTCTGTTAGCAGAACCAAAAGCTGCAGTGTGATGTGAGTCAGCGATCAGTGCAGTAATTTGAGAGGCTAAATGGACGACAGTAAACACATGTGAGAGCCAAACTGAACAAACGGAGCCTTTTACAGCTTTGCACAGCACAACATTTTGGGAAATTCCAGCAGTCAGTGTCCATAAAGCTATTCCAGCTAAAACCAGGACAGCAATTTCTAAATTCAAATGTTATTGCCTTTGATAGTTTTCTACAGAATACGTTCTTGTTGAGAATCTTAAGCTGTGGTACATGTAAATGTCAGAGATCTTTTTTTTTTTTACTGGAATAACACAACCAAAATCACATATACACCCATATACATAGGAAAATCAGATGTATGCTTTCAAGTGCTGATTGGACACCTTACCTTTTTCATCATAAGCTATTTTTGACAACAGTCGCATATTATTTAACTTACATTACACTGGCCACTTTCGCAGCTCCATATACAGTCCAGCATTTAGCTTTTTTTTTTAAAAATTAAAGGCATATTATCCTCTTCTGGTGGACGGAATACTGTACCTTTTGTTGAACTGAGAAATCCACGCTGTGCATTAATTCATATACATCCATGTTTGGAATTCAATTATGAAGAAAATGTCTGCTTCCATTTGGATCCTAATCATGAGGCCTACAAGCTCCAACCTCTCCACTAGCTTTGACTGTTGTTCTTGTCTAGTAGTTACTGTATATTTACAGACAAATTTTTACTGACTCAGCCACTGTTGGATTGGACTTGTTATGACTAACTGTTATATTTTAGTCCTTATTAACACTGATGACTCTCGATTTACTCTGATGCATAGGAAAGGGTGGACTTTCCCTGCTGAGTAGCATTCTTTTCAAGGTTTCTTCGAGTGTTATCATAGGGACTATCATATGGGATGTTTTTTAAAGCTACTTCAAGACAATTACAAAGTACAAAGTAATACATTGTTTTATAAAAATTCATTCATTCCATCATTCATTCATTTTCTGTACCACTTATCCTGTACAGTTTCCCAGGATGCCTGGACTCTATCCCAGGAGACTTTTGGAATAAGGCAGGGAATATATACGGTATATCCACACACACATAAATTGGGAAGGCCAATTACCCTAATCTGCATGTCTTTGAACTGTGTGATGAAGCTGGAATACCCAAAGGAAACCCACCAAGCAAAGGGGAGAACATACAAACTCCACATGCACACAAACCCGAGGCGGAAATCAAACCCTCGACCCTGGAGATGGAAGGCGACAGTGCTTACCACCGTGCCACCATGCTACCTTTATCATTTACAAATAAAACAAAACACTTGAAAACACAAAAAATCCATTCAAAGATGTTGTGATAGCCCCTGTAATAGGGCTTGCTTTTGGGCTAGCAGATGCAAATAATGTTTGGTTAAGTGAAAATTACATTATAAATGTGACGGGTCAACATGCATGAAAGCCATGTATAATAAATATGTTGGAGTCAGTAAAAAAAAAAAAAAAAGGACACCCAAGTGAAGTGCAGACCTATTGTTATGTTCAATTTTCTTAAATTTGTGTACTTTATTATTCTCCATCTGTGAAAGATAATTTTATGTACAGAAAGCTAAAATAAAGTGAGAAAATTTTTAGGCTAATAGGATCAATATATCTTGAAAAAAAGTTCTCCATTTGCTCATAAAATGAATTGGAGCAAATAATGCAATTTACAGTACATAGTGAAACCTCTTATAATATTTTCCCTTGACAACACATTAGTCGATGAAGCAAGTTAAAATAATGGATAATGGCTCCAAAAAATTGCTTTCCGTAGCTGCCTCACTGCTTTCTGTAAAGCTCTGTACAAACACATTACCATAAACATTTATTATAAGTTGTAAGCAGTCACCTTACTTATCCTCTAGTGTATTGTCAAGAAAGGTCATTATTATATGCAACCATATTAAAATTCAACTTTCAAAATTAACTTCCTCTTTCCAGTTGGGTTTGTTGTTAAGGTCAACTTTGTGTACAAACCAAGTTTTTTTTTAGTTAGTTTTAAAAATGGTTTTCTTTGAATAATCTTCCAGCTCAAGCTGTGATTTGGCTCAAGTGTATAGGCTTAATCTGGGTGTGAAGTAGTACCAAATGGTACAGTAGACGTCTCAAGCCAGCTCTGCTACCATACTACAATGTGGCTTGTGCAGACATTCAGAAACCTTAAAACTGGTGCTGATTTACTTATAGCTTGAAACTCACAGAACGTTTCAGGGGGCAGCTTTGTAATAAAATCCTTATAATCAACACATGTTAACTGTGTGGTGAAAAATTCAGTAGGGTCAAGACAAGTGAGGATTCTGGATAAGCAAAAGCAAAAGGGTGTTTTTCTGCGCAGGACATCTCCGTTATACACACTCACACAGCGTCTGTAAAAGAGAGGCACATCTCTTATCTTTCTGCATGTATTTACACACGCACACACACACACACATGCGCACACACACACGCACACACACATGTAGAAAATTCCCTAGGGCCGCTGTGTGTCCTTGGAAAGGCAGGTGGCTTGGCACTCAACGATTACACAAAAACTTGCTTTGAGAAAAACCATCTTCATTAAAAACAAGAAGCTCCATAGCAACTGTTACACTTTTAGCATACCATGCAAGAAACAGCAACAGCATACATAGAGCAGATCATTCACAGGTAGGGTTGTAGCATGTTAAATCTTGACATGAATTTATTTAAATATTTCCTCGAATATACATGACCGTAACTCTTACTGTGAATCTCAATCAGAACAATCACAGATCAGAGTCATTACAAATTGAAATACATCAATTCTTTGCATGTCTTCTTGGTGGGTTTCCTCCGGGTACCCCGGTTTTCTCCCACAGTCCAAAGACATGCAGATTAAGCTAATTGGTGTTCCCAAATCGCCTGTAGTGTGTGAGTGTGTGTGTGAGTGTGTGTGCCCTGTGATGGATTCGGTTGCCCCCCCCAAACAGATTCTTGACTACGGACAATACATTGATGTCACTGTGGCTAACCATTAGCTTATTAAAGCGAAACGTGAAATGTAATGAAAATATCTGGTGATTCACACCGGACACAGGTGGATGGATTGTTCAGCAGGGGATTTTTTCCCCTCCTACAACCTTAGCTTGATTGTGTTAAGGGCTTTATTGGCATTATGATGTACTCGTTCGTGGCTAATGGATAGATGAAATATATGCTGGTCTAAAAACAGGATGGTCAGTGACAGCTGTGATCATGATCACTGTGCAAATTTGTTTATTTGTCCTTTGATAATCAAATAGATCTCCATGGCATTTGGCCGTCTCCTAGGCGACAGACAGGTCTCGGTTCTCCTGCACCATTAAACAAATGCAATGGTCAGGTAACATTTTTTTAATTAAATGTACTAATCAATGTCTATGAGTCACCTCTAGTTACATGACTGATTACTCCTATAATTTAGGTGAAATGAGAGAGGCTGGATAGATGTCCTCATGTTTTCTAAAAAGGCTGTGTTCAGCCAACCCCCACACACTCTGCTTGTAAGTAGTGAGCAGTGAAATGCTTTGGGAACGCTAACTACTACTCTCAGCTTTGCCTTCTCCAGGGTTATTTTTATTCCTGTGTTTAACCGACATACAGAAGCATCACAGTGAGAATTCCATATAACCCGGAATAGCATTGTAATGACCTGAAAAAGCCATGGGGTAAAGCTTTGTCTTTGTATTAGAGTGAAACTAGAGTGAAGTTTGTATTAGAGTTGATTCAGATTGATTGAGGTTTCATCAACTGTTATACTGAACTGCCTGCCACCTAACACACTGTATAAATGCAGATCAATTCCTGCTTTCTGTTTCACCCAGATGAGGATGGG
>JAQMYG010000004.1:17120508-17130787 GCA_030014215.1 Clariallabes teugelsi
TTGTTCCATCCAATCCCCTGCATTTATGCCAGTTATTATTACGCCCACGGCGCCACCATCCGCCCGTTGCACCCGCATACGTGACATTAACAATTGTCATTGTCGAGTAACTGAACTCAAGTAAGAGTAAAAAAGTAACTGTTTCAATCGTAATGTCTGATTTATTAATTTACAAATTATGTTATTAGCCAGACAAAATGATAAAATAATGTACAAATTCTGGCATTTACAAATAATGAAATAAAAAAAAAAAATGAAATAAATGAGTAAAAATAAATGTCTTTACAAAATTACAAATTAAGAACACAAATGTCCTGATCTCACTTTTTCACAATATAAAGTTTTGAGCCTGATTTCTAAGCACCCAATTTTTATGCACATGTATTTATTAGAATATGTGCAAAATTAAATCTTAATTTTTGAATGTAATAAAGGGGAAATGCACTTCTCTTGTTTTCCATTATTAGACCATAATGGGAAACGAGAGAACATTTGGTCAGACCTTTGATTTTGCAGCCTATTATTATTAGTGGCAGGTTTCTCGCCTGCCGTGCGAAAGGCCTGGGTTCAAATACCACCGAAACCACAGACATTGCATGCAAGAGCCCGGAGAATGTGTAACGGTTGCATCTAGAAAGGCATCTACAGTAGCGTGCAACCTGTGCTAAGTTATGTGCGGATCTATTTCCCTTCTCCACTGGCTTTAAATATTATATATGTTCAGCTCATATTTAAGAGTTATATCTTCTCAGATACATTTGTTCTGACTTCATGCAATATCTTGATATCATTATGGCTATCCATTAGCTTATTAAAGTGAATTCTAATATGTAATATAAGTGTCTCCTTATTCACCCTGCTGGAAAATGGTGGATGCATTCCCCTGTTGAGAATAATTTCTTTCAAGGTTTCTTCATCCTTAGCTTTTATAGATTTTACGTGCACACACAGGGCTATTGGGTGGTTTTCCGAGATTGTCTGAACTTCCCCATGCCTCTGTCTCCATAATACAACCTCCTGATTGCACTTCCTGATTCTTCATATGGTAATACCTCCTATATCCTGTGTTCAGACAAATATACATACAAATAGCTTGTGTGCCCTGGAACCCTTTTGTCTCACTGAAACATGCTAATGTGTCTCTTATCATCTGTCTGTCTCCGGGTCTCTTTGACTTACGTGTTGATGGCTTTTGCTTTTTTGATGTAAGGGATGTACGTGGCACAGGGCATCTGTTCCAAAGCTTAAATATGCTCTCTTCACTGATAATAAACAGAGAACTTCAGACACATTGTGTGTGTGCATGCGTGCGTGCGTGTGTGTGTGTTGCTTCCTATGCTCGGCATGTAAGCCTATAAAGGTGCAGCAGACACATAAAGGAATAATTCATTTCAAACTTAACAGCTATAGTTCGTGAACTTTAATAAATAGATAAGCGAATGCCCATAAACTCCTTTATTCTTGTTATTCTACAAAGTTGAAGTAACAGCTTGTGATCATGGTGCCCTCTCTATAGAACTTTGTGTAAATGTGTTCCTTTGATCAATACAGCTCAATGGTGCTTGGGCGTCTCCTAGGCGACAGCCATGTCTGTGTTCTCATGCACCATTAAAAATGCATTGGACATATATCAACACATTTCTTTTTCCAATGCATCCATTCATGTCTGACAGTCACCACTATTTACTGTATACATGACTGAATATTCTTATACTGTAGGGAGATCGAATGAGAGAAAATGGATGGATTTCCATGTTTTCTTGAAAAGCTGTGCTCAACCAAAACCCACACACTCTGCTTGTAAGTAGTGGGCAGTGAAATGCTTTAAAACTACTACTCTCATCTTTTTCCTACTCCAGAGATATATTTATTTCAGAGTTGGTCTGATAAACTGTACATACTGATCAGTCATAATATTAAAACCACCGAGGAGGCTCAGGCACATTACATGGGTGCTCGATCGGATTGGGATCTGGAGAGTTTGAACGCTGGGTTGGCGGCCTTAAGTTCTTGCCTGTTGGGCCCCATGTCTGTGATACACTGGGTGTTCTGGTGGCTAACACTGGCTTTTTTTCAGGGATTTGTTCTGTATTGGCTTTTCTATGGGTTTGACTGGACAGACTAGCCCTTGGTACTCGTGGGCATGAGTCAGCCTTGTGTGCCCATGATCCTGTCACCCTTGGGGTGGTGGTAAGCAACATACTGGTGCAACCCTCCTGGAATTTAATATTTAAGGGATGGATGATTATTTTCTGCAGAATTTCAATATTTCTCAAAGGAATGTTACAGTTTCAGAATTCAGTCGTATCAGACTTGTTTGTCTGGTACATCCTGGAAAATGCTTGATAAAGATAAGATCTGTGAAATTCCAGGAAGCCTGTATCAGTATCCTGTTAGCCACTATGCTGCCACATACACTTACAGTATACCCACTGTAAAATATGATAATTGATTATTGATAGTTTGGCACATATTAGACACTGTTGTAAAGGCAACATTATCTTAATTTTGATAGATAACTTCATACAGTAGATTATGCTCCAGGAGATTAAGACTCGGCTCTTCTTTGCACAGATCTAAGTGTGATGCGGAGTTTAAATTTTTTATGGGCTTGTGGTCTGAAAACACCCACCACTACTACTTTAACCTTATTAATTAGTAATAGAATTTACATTTACATTAACAGCATTTGGCAGATGCCCTTATCCAAAGCGACTTGCATTAGACAAACACCACTGTGATGTTTTTTTTTTTAAATGATAGTGGGTGTTAACCCAAATACATAAGATACGTCTTTAGATGTTTAAAAATTGCCAGTGACTTGGCTATACTGTCCGGACATCTAGAGGAAGATCATTCTAGCACCTACAGTAGGCGCCAGAACAGAAAAAAGTTTAAACGTCTTCCTCGATCCAGTCAAGCAGTGCTGGAGTTGCACATCTGGAGTCCGGCTACGTTGCGCATCAGAACATGTTTGCATCAGTGGAAAACTAAGCGATGCGAGTTAACACATTTATTTATTTATTTTTTGCATTCCATGCAGGATGTAGTGAACACATAGCACCAAGGGTCCCAAAAATGTTAGCAAGGACGGTAGCAAGAAGAAAAGAGAGACACTTTCAGTTTTGTTTGTAAAGCAGCTGATGCTAAAAGGAATCATAAATGAAGGTGAGGTTTAATGTCTATTTATTCCATACTTTACTTCATACTTTTCCAAATGTTTTGATTGTTTTTATATGGAAAATATTATTATAGTGTTGGAAATTGGTAATATTTTTTGGGTGGCTGCAACGGATTATCTGCATTTAAATTATTTCCTATGGGAAAATGCATTTTACGATACAAAATTTTGCCTCCGGAATGGATTAAATTTGTATGCAAATGAATACAGTGACAAAGACAAAGACAGCATAAACACATAAGTATAATAAAAAATAGAGACGGTGATGCAGAAAACCAGGACAGTTGAAACCAGGTTACTTTATTACAAGATTTCACAATCTTTCTCATCGTTTTTTAACACAGATTACTTGGTTGATTTTTTTTTTTCCACTTAGCATAACCCAGCTCTCACGCACACAGAAAAAAGTTGTTCAGTGCAAGCTGTTTTTCCTCTTATCGTATGAGTATAACATGCTCAAACATAGAAGCCCTCACTGGCTGATTAAGAGTTTTTCAGTTTCTTTTTTGACTTCTTGATTTCGTCTATTTAAAACTGTCACCACTAGATAAATGACACACATTAGTTTCTTTTTAAGCCAGAAAACGAACAAAAGGCAAATGATATCCTACTCAACAACTATAACAGTAAAAGATGCCTGGTTTGTAATTCTTGCCTGAATGCCTTAATGCAGATTTCGCATTTGTTTCATAAGATCATCGTTGGGAATCGCCAGTGAGAAGAAATGGTTGAGGTAAGCGCTGTAACACTTTGGGTACACAGCTTCAAATGGCTCAGGAAGCAAAGGGGCAAAAAAGGTATAATCGGTAAGGAAAAAAAAAAAAAACATCCTTAACTCCAATCCAGTATCCTAGTCAAATACACATACCACAGTCATGCAGGCTGCTATACAAGCAATAGTCTCAGTCATTCACAATACTAAACAGGACAAAGGTGCAAATAACAAATTCAAATGCCCGCTGTCTTTTTTTCCCAAAAGATTCTCCCAGGTATAATTATACAAGACATGCCTTCAAATGAAAAAAAAAAAAACAGTGGACCCTCAACTTGGTCCAACTATAACCAGCCTTCTGATAAGACTCCTTAAATCACCCGTTGTTTTAATATTCCAGTATCAGGTTGAATTGAAAATGAGGAAACAAACAAACAAACCCCCCCGAAAAAAATCCCCAAGGTGAAGGCAAGAGCAATACGCAGGCCTTGCCTACTGCTGCTGGTGTCTCTTTTTTTCCTTCTCATTTCCCCTTCATATGAAAAAAAGGCACTCGACCTCTCAAGGAATGTGAACAGATGGAATAGAGACGGTGAGGATGAAACACGTGCCTGGCCTTGAGCAAACCCCAAGCATGGATATTAGAATACTGTATGTACTTTATGCCATTCTTTGAGTCAGCAGCTCTTGTGGTCATGATAATGATCAGTGATAATGACGTGTGTTAAACCGTGCTGCTGCCTTTACACTTTAACCACGTTCCTTCAAGCCCTCTCAAAATAAATAAATATATATAACAATTAAGAAAAAGCCAAAAACAACACCTATACAGGGTTTCAGTATGAATAGGTGCGATATCAAAACTAGCATCTACAATACCGATGAAGTTAATGTTTTCTTTAGTTTTTCTTGTGATATGAAGAAGCCAGATAAAATGCAGGTTTTACAAGGAGAATTTAGCTAGGAACAGGTAACTTGATTGAATATATAATCCAAAACTCGCTTTTACATTCATAGGAATCATGACATTTATGTATAGACTGCAGTCCAGGACCAGGTGTCCAGCACCCGAGCAGTCGGAGGCAGCGTCAATGCCCCAGTAGTAGTTTTTTTTTTTAATAGTAGGAAAAAAATCACTCACACTATCAAAGCAAGACACAAGATACTAAAGACTGCAGGTCGCAGAAAATATAAAGACAGTCACATCACCTCCACTGGGAAAAAACAAACCAACAACAACAACAAAAAAATCCTTCTGTGATGATACTACGAAAGCAAAAATGAAAAGTACTTGATGCTTGACATTTTCATTTCATTTGGCTTCTGATGATGGACCGACGTTGAGAAAGCGTGCAGTTACTGCTTTTATAACTGTTCCATATGGTGACTGAAGCATACAGCGAAATGATCAGGAAACAGAGCATTGCACAAACACCTGAATACACAGATATCCTGGAATTAGACATCCACTGATATTCAAATTGAGGCTGTACAACAGTGCATCGACGATACATTCATTACACACCCAAACGTTCACGTTTCCCGTCTTGTGGGAATAAGGACCTCAGGTTCAACATTATGTATCACCAAAAAAACATCAAAGAAAAGAAAACAAAAAAGAAAATTAGTAGATAGATTTCTTGCACAAAAAAAAAGATTTATTTATATAATGTTGTAACCATAAAAAAAAAAAAAAAAAAAAGGAAGGTTCTCTTTTCTTATGTCCATTTTTTTGCCATCATCAAACCCTACTTGATCTGGTCATGGCTATTGGTTTTCTTGACAAAAAACCCTGCTGTTCTCATTGTGGCTCCTTTTTTCCACTTGAGTCGTCTTTAAGGACCTGTTCCACGCATGCCTCCTCATGCCCTTGTTCAGGTTACAGAATAAAAAAAAAAAAAATCTGAGATAACAGCTGCTGTAAATGCAGCGTATTATATCAACCCATGCCTCTACCCCACTCTACACACTCACACCACTCTTGGCAACACAGAGACAGTCCCTTAGCAACCAAAAAGAAAGTGTGTAGGTGTCTGTCTGTGTGTATGAATACCTTTGTGTAGTAGGTGGGGTATTGAGTGTCTGCCCACAAGGATCAAGTAGACACCAGGGGCGGAATCAGTTTGGTGGGTTTAGGGATAGAGGAGGGGCCGCAGGGGCTTTTCTTCTTATGCTAATTTGAAGAATAAGGTGGGGGGTGGGGGGTGTCAGATTTTCTTTTCAACTACCCCATGTGGTATTTTAGTGAGCGCAGGGGCCCAGACGCAATCTTAGGGTACCGCTCTTGTGGAGATGCCAGAGCTGCAGGAACTCCTCGGGCATCGCGTGGAACCCAGACGAAGGCAGCACGTTGTCGTAATAGTGGTGACTGACAGGCCTCTGGTCGAGGTCCAGTGCAAAAGGCCAGAAGCCGAACGCGGTAACCTCGTCGCACACTCCGAGCGCCAGGCTCACCAAGAAGAGGCCCGTTGATAGACGTCTGCCGTGTACGCCGCGGTGCTTCCAGAAGCGTCCCACGTTCTTTAAGAAGTCCGGATTGGCGAACAGCACTGTCTGGTTGGATGCCGAATCAGACAGCGAGTGGTAGGCACGCAGGGACAGGTCCGTGCCAGGCTTCATGGAGAAGGCAGGCATGTAGATGTAGCTGGAGCCATAGGCTTTCATGCTTTCCACAAAAGTCTTGCGAGACCACAGCAGGCTCTGAAAACTGGGGGGAAGAGGACGAGATGGTGAACTGAATCAAACACAATTGTAAAATGATAAAAACACAAACTTTGAAAAATGAAAGAACGTCCGGTGATCAAAAACTGCTCATGGACGATATTGCCTGAACATGATTTCCTCTGTCGCTACATCGCTGATCTTTAAGACAAATAATTTGAACGGGTGAAATAAATGAATGAATGTTTCACCAGCTATTGGTTGAACATCTATGCAAGTACTAAGCTGAATTCTTTATAATATATGAGGATGAGTCAAAAATGATCTGCAATCTGGTTTGTTGGCTTTCCATTCAAAACTACTCAAAGGTACTCAGTTTTGAAACATCCTCAATCGCCGACCAAGAAAAAGATTCAAACATCAAAAACAGCTGGAAATGCTTGATGCATTTCTGGGATTCTCAAGGGCCAGTAATCGAACATTATCAGGAAAAAAATTCAACGATTAACAGAGCTCTTTACAGTAAGGGATTTGGCACTGATTTCTCACATTGTACTCGCATTCTGGGTGACAAACAAGACCTATGATAATGCGCTTACATACATTTCAATTCGGACTTGAAAAAACCCAAACTATCCCTTTAACCTATTTTTCTGCGTGACCGATTTTCATCAGCGTAGATTATTCAGATGTCTGATCTCCTTGATTCATCTTCTTATTTAAGTAAGACAAAAGTGTCATGTCATAACAAAGTCAGTCCCTGTAATAAACCAGATCCCACTTACTCTCACTCACTTATTGTCTATACCGCTTTATCCTGTATACAGGGTCACAGGAGGCCTGGAGACCATCCCAGAAGACTTAGGGCAAGAGGTGGGGTACAACCTGGGCAGGGTGCCAACCCATCACAGGGTGCTCATTCACACACTACGTGCAATTTGGGAACACCAATTAGCCTAATCGGCCTAGCTTCGGACTGAGGGAGGAAACCGGAGTACCCGGAGGAAACCCACCAAGCATGGGGAGAACATGCAAACTCGACAATACGCACACAGACCCCGAGTTGGGAATTGAAACCCTACGCCACTATGCTGTCCTGAACCAGAGCACTTAAATTAATTAATATTTATAGTTTATAAAATTCATAAAACATTACATTCGGAATTACCTCTTCTCTATAATACTGGGATTTGCTGTCACCAGCTGGGTCTTTTTGCCTACATCATCAGTGTATTCTTTGGACAGTGGGGGCAGGTTACATCTAGAGTGGAGATATAAAAAAAACAAAGAGAATGGAACAAGAAAATCAATACGACTGGCAATATGAAACATCAGTCAGAATGATTTCAGTTAAAAGCAGAACTATGTAAACAAATAAAAAAAAAAATCCTCTAAATATAAAAAAAATAAATAAATCACACGTAAGCAGGATGAGATGGTGTTACCTCATTACGAAGTCGGCCTGGTCGATTTCTTTGCCACACCCGCTGTTCTTCAGAACTCCTCCATTACCCACAACCACGCACTTCTTCAGCGGTAACTGGGAAGGAATGTCCTGATAAGCAAAAATAGAACCTCGTCACACAACAGGCGCACACATTTACGTACAGTATTCAGCACAACTGTAATTGCTAAACATCACATTTTCAACTATAGCCTAATCTACAGCATATTGTGAAGATATGGCTGCACACTTTCATTGTGAAACGTACTAGGCGAACATGCAATGTGTCATAGTTAAGGAGTGAATTGCTTTATTTTTATTCATTGTACAGTCTTTAGTACGCATGTGCTTTGTCTGCTGAGCGTCACGTGATCACAACTGAGCCAATGGTTCTTCTCTCTCACGCACTGCAGGCCTACGGGTAATCATCTCCCATGCTTAGTCTCAGTGTGCGTGCGTCACTCGTATAGTCAACATCTGTTCATTATAAGATTGTGACCTTGTTAGATATTAGAGGTTCCTTGTTAAAGATCCAGTTTCCAGAGGGTAGTGAATCCGTGTGCACGCGCGAGTGTCATTACAGAGATTCATTGTTAAAGAAGTTTCCCAACAGAGCAGTCTTTCCGTTAGTGTGTGTAAGTCATCCTACATTACATGCTCTTCTCTCTCGTCTTACTTCAGCTTCACACACACACACACACACACACACACACACACACACACACACACACACACACTAATGGAAATACTGCTCTATCGGGATTCTTTCAAGACTTTTGCAAAGACTTTCTCAAGACTTTTGCAAAGTACTGTATACACCGATACCAAAATTGTTCAAAGCATCAATAACTTCCAAAACATCCCCGGGGACTTTGACAGAAACCCCTCAAGTGGATTAGAGCAGTTCATTCAAAACTCACAATGTGATTCATTAGAAGGCACATATGCATTGTACAGGCTTTAGTATTGCAAGTGGCACTACTGCGTTAATGATTAACATATTCTCCAGCGCGAATGCTCATGCAATCGATCACAAACAGAAGCAACCCATTCAATTTGATTCATTACACACAATTTACATTCAGTTCAGTTGATTTAGTTCAATTATTTCAGTTCATTCACCGCATTCAGTGTTAGATACATTCAGTTTCAGCTTTCTTAAGGGAGTATTTTACAAACTCAAAATGAATTAAACGACACCTTGAAATGCACACACACGCATACAGAGTGCAAGCTTGGTAAACAGGAAAGAGATGAACTTGCAGCACTTTGGGCTTAGAGAGGAAGCCCATCCTCCCCCATTCATGCCTCATTCACTCCATTCAATCATACAGTTTTATTTGTATAGTGCTTTTAATAATTGTCATTGTCGCAAAGCAGCTTTACATTTACATTTAGGAATGTGAATGTGTATGAATCAAAATGGTCAGATAGTCCATCACTCACACACACACACACACACACACACACACACACACACACACACACAGAGTGTGTGAGAGAGAACGAGTAACATGCAGGGTAAAGGCATCATGGACCATGTGATGGTCAGTAATGAATACAATGGTATGTATAGAGTAATCATTACAATTGTGCATTACTTTACAATTCAGCTTTACCCCAGTCCCACATCCAGTAATGATATGCATAACTCAAGGGATGTTAGCCTTCTCTGGGGACATGGTACCCATGGTCTTCTTCCTTTTTTTTGTGGTTTGAAAGACTACCACGTTACAGAATGTAGATCGACTTTTCAGCTTACATGTAAAAAAAAAAAAAAACCCCGGAGTCTCTGCTCTAAGAGGAACAGAAAGTTGGCCCTTCACTAAACTGAAACACTGAGTATATTCTTTATCATAATCTATCGTAAGGGACATGACGGGGATTTTAACATTCATTTATTCATCTTTTATCCTGCTTACAGGGTCACAGAGGCTATCTCAGCCTGGACAGGATGCAAATCTGTCACAAGACACTATGGACAACATGGGAATGGAAATGAACCTAACCTAGTTAGGTTGACCTAGTCTTTGGACCGTGGGATGAAACCAAAGGAACGAGGATCCAAGGCGGGAATCTTACCCTGGAGGTGTGAGGCGACAGTGCTAACCGCTAAGCCACCAGGCTAAGCCACCAGGCTGCCCAGGGATATAACACAAATATGATAATGTACAACGGAATGTATGATGGAATACATTTTGAAAGGCTGCCACCTAACACACAGTATGAATGCAGATCAATTCCTGCTATCTGTTTCACCCAAATGAGGATGGGTTCCCTG
>JAQMYG010000004.1:17133695-17152610 GCA_030014215.1 Clariallabes teugelsi
ATGTTTTCAAAAGCATCTTTTGCTTATGCCATATTTTTGTATGTACCCAAAACTTTTGCACAGTACTATAAGTAAAATACTTGTTAGATTTTACTGAGCAGTAAAACAACTGTTAGGTTTTACTAACAGCGTTGCGTAACTGACAAATGTTTAGGAGACAGGGGAGCCTGGGCTGGGACTAATGGGAAGTGTCTCAGAATTAGTAGATCAAACAACTGCTTTGCAAAAATGTGGAAGTAGACATGAAATGAAAAAGCCAGATGTGACATGCATTCATCTTCTATATCACTTCTGTATAGCCAATCCCAGGAGACTTTGGGCACAAGGTGGGGTACACCCTGTACAGGGTGCCAATACATCACAGGGCAAATGCACAGACTCTACAAGCAATTAGCCTTATCTGCAAGTCTTTAGAAGGAAACTGGAGTACCCAGAGGAAACTAACCCCCAACCAAGGCCTGAGGTGGGATTCGAACCCTCAGCCCTGGAGGTGCAAATCTACAGTGCTAACCACTTGGACCACCATGCCACCTGCAGATGTGCCCATAAGAAAGAATCCTTGAGAGAAAACAAAATCAAAATGGAACTTTTGGGGTTACACAGCCATACAGCTAGCTGTAGACAAAGAAAATCACTCCCTTCTCTTTCCAAGTTATAATTACCTTGTCATTGTTGGTGGAGTATTGTTGCTTGGGCGAATTAGGGAACAGGTTGAAGTCTGTTTTAAAGAGGTACTTAAATATCTTTTCAATATGCTAGAAGAATTCAGCAAAATCTACATTTAGGTTAACTTTCGGTAAAATTTGACCTTTAAATACAACATCGCAGCCAGACATATTTTAATTGCTGCATATGCTTCACTCAGATGCGTCATTAGTTGATGTATTTTTTTGCTATCACATAATTGCTTATGCATTAGCTGCTCAGTATCAATTCTGAAGACATTAGAAGAGCACCAAATGTTCAAAAAGGAAATTCTCAAGTCTTGTGAGACAGAAAGAAAGAGAGAAAGATGGAGAGAGAGAGAGAGAGAGAGAGAGAGAGAGAGAGAGAAAAACATAATTTTCACAGCATTAATATGCCCCTCCAAGGGCAGAACTAATGGTCTGAAGCATTTTTTTTCCAGGCTTCTGTTCAGTTTATTAAGTGCCTCAGCAAACTTGAGTTCAAATACATATTAAAGGTTTCTATAAAAAGCCAAATAAAATGATCGGGATGTACTTCACAAGCAGCACACCAAGAAATTCTTAGTGAAGGTCATTAGTGAGAAGCATAAATACCCTTCTAAAAAATTAACTAAATATCCAGTATATCTGCCAAAGAGTGTAATAAAATTTGCAAGGATGAGAAAGGAAAAAGTTATAAAATCATCATCTGCATGGCTGGTTAAGCATCACTCGCTCAACTTCTATACTGCCTACAGTATAAGCCAGCATGCCGCATGTTTATGCATACGTACATTTATTCCATCACTATCTGTACAACTTATACTGTGTAGGATCATAGGGTGCATCAGGGGACCTACGGCACAAGGCGGGGTACATTCCTGGATAGGGTGGCAACTAATCACAGGACATAGGCACACTCACATACCAAATCACACTCTGCAGGCAATTTAGACATGCCAGTTGCCCTACTGGACTGTAGGAGGAAACAGGCGTACCCAGAAGAAACACACTAAGCACTGGGAGAAATTACATAAAAAAATGTATGAACCTGCTATTGACAGAGAATTCAGAAACTCTACTCTCTCAGCTTTAGTAAATTTGGGAATACGGTTAAGTGTTACAAAAAAAAGATCATATTAATTAGTTACGTATATAACCCTTGTAACCTGTGTTTTTTATATCAATTTCCAAGAATATCAAATTATTTTAAAGCTGCAATATCAAGCCATCAAACCAGGAACATCAGAATCACCAATCTCAAGGATGAACTGTGGTATATAAGACTAACCAATAATAATAATAATAATAATAATAATAATAAAGTTTATATATTTATAAAGCAGCATTTAAGACAATCCTAAAAAAAAAGACAAAATAAAAAAAAATTGCAAATAATTTCCTATTTAAAAAAAAATAATTTGCAGGATGCTATGGACACATTAAGCCAATACATTAATTATATAAGATTATAATGTTGTTTGAGATTTCATAGCACATGTCAAACATCATCATACTGTAAGTGGTTGTTTTAAACAAATTTTAGATATCCACGACCAAATTTAAATATTTTATTGAAATATGAAAAATGAAATAGTAAAGATACACTTGCAGTATAGTACTAACTGTCTACTGAAACAGTTTTAAATTAGTTACATTAGTTTAGCAGCATGTGCGCACGTACATAGGTAGGTATGTTTAAAATGTGAAAGCTTTTTTATGTGTGACAGCCTCCCTAGTAACCACAGTAAACTGAATGATGAAATGAAAAAAAAGTGTCAAAGATGAAACAGGATGAACAAAAAACCCTGCAGCGTCCTTTTCCGTTTCTGTATTTTTGCCTGGCAGACTGTTGCTCCGTCCTCCTGAGATGCACCAGATGATGTGTGGGTGAGGAGAGAAATCGAGACGTGAACCACTTTCTCCCACACACTGTCTCTTAAGAAGAAAGCTTCCATAAGAGTGGCTTACAGTGCAGAGTCAGCATGTGAAGTGTCTGAAGACATAAAAAAACTACTTGTGCAAGTGCTTATGTTGTGTTGATCGTATTAAACATAATGATGGAATGTACTGTATGTATAGGAATGTGATTAGAGCTGTAACACTGTGTCTGGTGGGGAGTTATTGGCAACAGAGAAGAACAAAAAGATGGCTTATTATTGGAGGATTTTTAGCTGCTCAGCACGATCCAGAAGTTCTACTATGATGAACAGTCAAGAATGCTGAAAATAACTACTTTGACAATGAAACCGTGTATATACCGTATATAATGTATATGCGGCACAGTGGCTTAGTGGTTAGCATATTTGCTTTGAACCTTCAGGGTCCGGGTTTGATTCCCGCCTCGGGATCTGTGCACATGTTCTCTCTGTGCTTGGAGGGTCTCATCCTGGTACTCCGGATTTCTCCCACAGTCCAAAGTCATGTAAAAGGCATCCCAAATTCCCCATAGTGTGGGAACGTGGGTGTGAAACCACGGTTGTATATTGGAATAAATACAATGGTAATCATCATTGCACAGTCCCTAGTTGGACTACAGGGGTTCCTAGATGGAAGGCTGGATATACTGCATATATATATATATATATATATATATATATATGTTCACTGATAGTATATATATATATATATATATATATATATATATATCAGTGAACATATATACATTTGAAATTAAATGAATAAATACTTTCAATAAGGCAAGGCAAGCCAAGATTATTTGTATAGCACATTTCATACACAATGGTAATTCAAAGTGCTTTACATAAAAGAGAAGAAAATAATTATTTAAAAAAATAGAAAATAATAGCACTCAAACTTTTAAAATTATTTAAATTTGATTTAAAATAAAAATAAAAACAGTTTGTAATAACGCTTTTAAAACTACTTAAAATTTGATTTAGAAGCAGTTAATAAAATAAAGTAAACCTAAAATACAGTGCAGTCAGTTCAGACGTAGCACAGTGCTCATTCAAGAAATGCACAGCTAAACAGATGAGTTTTAAGTCTCGATTTAAATATAACTAATGTTTGAGCACATCTGATCTCTTCTGACTAAAGGTTAAAGGCGGAAAAAGGCTTTGACTGAAAAATTACTTTCATTATCAATATGTTTTACAGCTTTAAACCTTCAGTCAGTAAGAAATGTGGTCTAAATTATTTTTTTAAAACAACTGTGACCATGGTTGGAAAGCACCAGAGAACTTGGTGAAGTTGCATCATAAAAAAACCTGACAGTTGAAATCACTGTATGCTTAAAGTGAAATTAATCACATGCACATTGTGTTGAAAACTTAAGAATTGGGACTAAACTACTACACCATAAGAAAACCACTTGTCAGTGAGACATACCAGAAAAAAGGCATCAATTTGCTAGTGAGCATAAAGATTGGACAATAGAAAAAGGTTAGTGATCGCAAGAAGTGATGCACCCATCATGCATAGTGGCCACTGTACAAGCCTCTGGAGACAGTGTTATCCAGGGTTGCTGCAGTTGGTCAGGTCGAGGCTCAGCAACATTATGTGGCAATAAAATGATGTCAGCTGACGACCTGCGTTGGGTTTATTCCCTGATATTCTAGGACAACAATGCAAAGATTCATCTGGTTCAATTTGTAAAACAGTGGCTCAGGGAGCATGAGGAATCTTACACACATGACCTGGCCTGACAGGGATCCTGACCTTCGCATCATTAATAGTCTTTGGGATGTGCTTCTCTCATCAATAAAAGATGTTGTAAAGCAATACTAAAGACATCAGAATGATAAAATTGTCACATTGGCAAAAGAAAAAAAACTGATTTTCCTATGTGATAAAACCCATCAATAAAATGACTCAAAAATAATTCTCAATCAACCTTTTGCTTTAAGAAAAGCTACTACTGTATTGTTATGTTTTTTTTGTGTTAATATAAAACAGGTGGTCTCACTGTGTTTGTATTAGCAGGACTGTCTATTCAGAATAGTGTTTACATAGTTTCACATTAGGAGTCTGAGTGTCTCAAACGGCTCCCAAACGACATGCATACTGTAGCTCTTGGCTGCCTAGTGTCTGCTGAACTTTTTGGCTATTTCTTGTGTGTGCTTCATCAAAACGAATATTACACAATTTTATGACGTTAACTCAACTGACTCGTGTCTGCTAATTTTAGCACCGCTGATAATAAGGCCAAACCACTGGAATGTCATGACAGCTTTTTTTCATTTTAGCACTTTAGACATTAACTGTCTTCTAACTAGAAATGAGGGGAGAAATTCATTCATTTTTGTATCGTGATTCTTTTGTGTGGCAATTCACTGATTTTTTTAGTTTAAAATGAATTTTCACTTAATTAATTTTTTTACGAGATGTACCCGCGACTTTGTTCGCGTGGAATCTAATTGCGTGTTTTAAAAAATATACAGTGCCATCTGTTGAATGGGGTATGAACTGAAATATTTACTGTACCTGTTACCGTAAATGTGTGAGATCGCGTTTATTAAGTAGATTTCAATTGCACGTTTATAAGCGCATATTAAAAAATGTACAATACCATCTGTTGAATTTTGAGATGAACTAATGATTTTTTGAAGGTCAATTGTTTTTATAAAAGGTCGTTTGTCATTTAAATGACAAAGTAGCATATGTTATCTTCCCGTTGGCCTTTTCCTCCCGATTTTACCTCAAGCTCGGGCAAATACACCTGTGAAAGCCCCATTTAAATTCTTTCAGTAGTTTTTTGTGATGCGTGCAGAAACAAACAGAAAATTATGTAAAAAACCATCTCGATGTGTTCTATTACTCATCTTGCATCCCCCAAAATTATTTTTTCGCAAATGTCTTCAATGTACAGAGACCCAAACTTTACAATTTTACTTACTCACTCATCGTCTATACCACTTTATCCTGTACAATCCAGCCTTTTATTGCCAGCATAATTCGTTCCGGAACCGTGTTCATATTTCAAAACACTTGTAAACCAACGCGAATTTCCCCATAAGAAATAATGAAAACTCAGATTATTTGTTTCACTGCCCAAAAATATAAATACATACAAATAATTAATACAAAATATAAAGTAAAACTAAGACAAATTAACCTGCACTTTACCTTTAAAAAAAAATACAAATAAATCCCGACAGATACGTGTTTCCGTTAGTGTTTGTGCGTGCACGCACTGTGTATGTGTATGTGTTTGTGCGCATATGCGCTGTGTATGTGTGTGCGCTGTGCGACACCCTCTTCTTCATCTCATCTTACACAGTAACCCTTCCTCCTCTCTTATTTGAGAGGGGGAAGGAACTACTGTGCGGCAGGACTTTCACACACACACCAACGCAAACACTGCCTTATCGGGAAAATTAACAAGAAACATCTCTGGGGTGTGAGGGGTGTGTGTGTGTATGTGTGTAGGGGAGAGGAGGAGGGGTATGTGTTTAGGGGAGAGGAGGAGGGGTATGTGTTTAGGGGAGAGGAGGAGGGGTATGTGTTTAGGGGAGAGGAGGAGGGGTATGTGTGAAGGGGAGAGGAGTACACACACGCTGTACACACACACATATAAACACAAAATAAAAGATGCTTCACGTGATCACAGTGTTATAGTAAACCACAATTACAGACGATTACCCACAATTCCGCAGCACAAAAGAGAGAGAAACCATTGGCTCAGTTGTCACGTGACGCTCGACGTCAAAACTAGAAGCGTATGCGTGTTACATGATACTTGGTACTCGTAAACCAAGACTTGATTGTTTTTCAAGTTAAAATTTATTACAAATTTTTGCTTGTCTTGCGCAACACTCGCAAACCGCGTTACTCGTAATCCGAGGTTCCACTGTATTCAGGGTCGTGGGGGGCCTGGAGCCTATCCCAGGAGACTTAGAGCATGAGGTGGGGTACACCCTGGACAGGGTGCCAATCCATCGCAGGGCACTTTACAATTTTATTGCAATTTTATTATCTGTATATAATAAAATATTTGGTGATTTGGTGGTTGCAGTTCCTCTATTATCCTACACTCTAAACTATTCTGGCAGAAGATTATCCTGTGTGGTAGGAAAATTATTCGCTAAGTTCTTTTTTAGAATTGTAACAATCTGAAAAAAAAAAAGGATAGTTATAACCAAATCGTGATCCAAATCAGCTCCCAGGTATCATGATAATATTGTATCAGGTGGTCCCTGGTGATTCCGATCACTGCCTCAAAGGATCCCTTATTTTATTTCACAGCTATAGCAACACTCTAATTTTGTTAATTGAACAGTACTGCTACAGTCTGAAGAATATTTTTGTTATATATTTACCAAATGCAATATTATGAACGGTGTTAAAATTTTATTATTTTATGAAACTTTACTAATGCAAGACGAAGGATAAATAGGTTAAATTATGTATTTTTTGCATGTTTAAACACAACAGTTTAGCTGATTCCAGTTAACAGAGTTAACACTTAAATCTCAGTCTCTGCATAATCATCGGTGAGGGAATAAACACTCTGGGAGAGACAATCTCCTACACAGCTGTCGGACACAAGAGCCCACATGAATAGTTATCCATCTATATAAATAAAGGAAAGGTTTTTCTGAACATTGGTCAGAACTCGCTTTTTTCGATGATATCTTTATGTTTTATACATTGGTGGAAACCTGAAACCACTCTCAGAAAAATGTTTGTCTGTATGTCTGTCTGTCTGTCCAGCCAGATTTTGTCACAGCATCACGCAAAACTGGCTGAAGAGAATTTAATCAAACTTTTCCATTACTTAGGTATCTGGCTGATGTGTTGAGTAGAACGGATGTTATGAGCAGTTTATGTACCAGATTAAAAACCCCACGTTTTGATAGTGTAGAGATATCTACCTGAAGTGTAACAGACACCATAACTAAAATCAAAATTTTGAGTAAAAGTGATGTTATGAATCGACTTTAGAATAAGCGAATAATGCTAACCAATAATGCACTTGTCAATGTCACCAGAAAGCTAGAAAGCTACAGTAAACTGAATATTTTTACTGGAATTAGTTCATATTTACACTGCTGAAATAAAAGTGTAAAAGTGGTATAAGTTAATTTTAACACCCTGGAGTCGTTTTAAGGCAAAACATCTTTATCTGCTTTTCTCATCTGTGACTGACTCTCCTATTACAGAACAGGAAGTGTGTTTGGCTGACGATGAAAAAAGTACATCGACCTGAAATAATAATATCACTCGTTACATTAAAGCTGCTCAGCTTATTTTTAGCTTTAACTTTTTAACTATTTAAAACTATTTTAACTACAAACTCTTTAATCGTCAATGACGGGTCCTAATGCTAATGTATAATAAGCCCATGTCATTAGTCAGTAATACAGTAGTTCTACTCAACTTATCAAAGAAATCTTTATAAGAAATGGTATTTAAGCAGCCATGGACACAACTATTCTAAAAAATATTAGCCACTAAATATGTGTGAAAGCAAAAACATCAGGAGTAAAGAGAATGTGACAACCCTGTTGAAAAACAAACGGCCTACAACATAATTATGACCCTAGAATGCTGCCTGTAACCAATCATACGCTCTTCTAATTATACTTTAGGTTAGTTTTGCAGTGTGCACTGAATGCATGAGAGACACTGCAACCTACAATTTTATTCAAATTCTGTTGTTCCACACCCTCTGCTGACTTATCTTACCACAACGTGTCATCTACTGTATTACTCTTCCTTTTCTTGATATTTAAAGCAGGACTCTTGATTGTGCGGTATAACAGAACACAGATAAAAGTCCATTTATTTCTCTATATATTCCCTAATGCACTTATCTCAGCGTTTCACTAGTGCTTGGATACCATCAAGATAGAAAGATTTCTCAGTACACCAGAATATGTTTTCCTGCGGTTAAGAGACTCATCAGCGTATTGTGCTTGAAATCTTCTGTAAATGTCAATCAGTTTTATGCCGAGAAATTTCATCACAAGTCCTAGCTTGATTTGAACGCCCTTTACTGTATCGATAATTCATATTCATCACTGATAATTAAAATAGCGGGTGTCCCAAAAGTCTTCATAAATATTAAGACTTTTTAGCAAAATGTACTTCAATTACAAAACACCTGGAGTCTATCCCTATACAGGGTGCCAATCCATCATAGGGCACACACAATCACAGACTATGGAGAATCTAAATGTCTTTGGACTGTGGGAGGAAACCCACCAAGTATGGAGGAGAACATGCAAACCTTACACACATATCCAAGGTGGGAATTGAACTCGGACCATGGAGATGAAAGGCGACGCTGCTAACCACTAAGCCAAATTTTTTTTTTTAAATAATAAAAACA
This sequence comes from Clariallabes teugelsi, assembly GCA_030014215.1. Lineage (NCBI taxonomy): Eukaryota > Metazoa > Chordata > Actinopteri > Siluriformes > Clariidae > Clariallabes > Clariallabes teugelsi. The sequence continues at coordinate 17,142,657 of JAQMYG010000004.1, forward strand.
AATAGCTCAGTGTGACCGTACTTACTTACAAGCTGCCCTTAACTATAATCTTGCAGTTTCACTTTGCATAGGCACTCAAACTGCTATTTAATTGCTTAAATCTGGCAAACTGTCAATTCACAATATTCTACAAAAACAGCTTTGGCTTTTTCCATCATGCTGTCATAAACACATTGAGACAACATGTTTGACAATGTAGGACTTTTGATTTTCATGACGCTTTCATAATTGTCACATCTAGTTTTCTCTCTTACTTTCAGTGTATGCTTAACCACAGACCTTTAACCACCTTTAAAAGGCTGACATTTCCATACACTATAGCTATACTTACATATTCTTGTGCTTGTGACTCAATGCTAACCATGTAAACTGTCTGCTGAAAGATGATTGGCTGATGGTGGACTTGGTTTTAATAAATATTCAGTTAGGAAACAGAACAGAAATTGGCCAACTTTCAGCTAATCCTGAACAACACCCATTTAAAGCTTTCCTGATGGTTGAGCCTGCACTAATGCACTAGAACTGACTAGAATGTGGAAGCCATATTGTTTATGAATTTTATGGAGATATTTCAGAAATCAAATAAGGACAAGCATTTCAAAGTAGCTTTCATTTATTATGAATGTTATTATACATTTAAGTTAGGAGGGACTGAACGGTCCAAAAAGCAAACTGTAAAATTACTGTTTAAGTTTGCCGGCTAAAATCTGTTTGGCCCATAGCGACCATGTTTTTAAATCAGATTTGGACTTTTGGCTGTTCCCATCGAGGGGTCGCCACAGCGGATCATCTGATCCGCAGACGGCTCAACACAGGATTACCCCGGACGCCCTTCCTGATGCAACCCTCCCATTTTATCTGAGCTTGGGACTGTCACTGCATCCAGTGGCTGGAGTGGGTGGGAATTGAACCCGGGCTTTTCCGCATGGCAGGCGAGAAACCTACCACATGTCAAAAATTCACTTACGAATATGAACATACTTGCAGCTCAATCAGAATTTCGGTTCTTTAAAATGGAACTTCATCACAAAGTATGACCCCAGTCAAAACATCAGACACTTCCTTAAAATAATCAGAATTTGCTGAGTTTAACAGAAATAAAAAGTGTCCAGATATGGCAACACTCCTAAGCCTAATTATAATTTTTCCATAAGGCAAGACATTTTTGGAAAAGGTAAAAATGTCTCTTGGATTTCATGAGGTCAAAACGTACTGTAAGCTGGACTAAAGTAGCACCGTCATACCAATCGGGCTTATCTTACTTGTTCCTTGGATTTGCCAATGAAGCAGGAAGGAGTACTGTAACTAATCAGGTTTCACATCACTATGACTAAGAGTTCTGAGCTTAGGTTGCTCTCTGAGATTCCTATTTTCTGCCCATATTCACATGGATCTCCTCTGAGGCCTCAGGTTTCCTCCCACTATCCAGAAATATATAGGGAGATATAAATATACATGTAGGCAGACTGGAAATGTCTTGTGCCCAGTGTTAACATTTCTATACAGTGTATTTTTGTTTTCACAAGAATGCATTGTAAAACACCTCAGAAAAAAATGTTTGCAGCTATTAAAGTAAAAAAATGTCCGACTATCATAAACGTATGAATGGTTATGATTAAATGAGCAAAAAAATGTAAATGAAATAAAAATTAAGGGATGACCATAACAACCCTGTATGATTGTGAGCAATTCTTATTTTTGTAACCGTACCTGTACGAATAAGGGGTAGGTGTCGTTGTTGACTGTATGGTAGTGGTAGATCTCGCCATCATACCATAGGACTTTGCCAAGCTGTGAATTCTTCTTGGTCAATGCAAACGTCCTCTTTGGGTCACAGCATTCAGTTAGCAGCTTCCTAAAAGATGGTTAAGTAAGTGTAGATTAGTATTGTTATAATGAAATAAAAATTGAAAATTGAAATAAATATAAATGTCATGATATTTAAATACATTATCACATACAACAGACTTTTGTTTAAATGTGTGTATATTATATTAAATACAAAAATAAGTGTAATACATATACATGTATAATTGTATTTCAGTAATATATTACAAATTCATACTGTACATAAATATACTAATTAATTTATTTCAATTAATCCTTCATTCATCTTCAGGAATTGTTTTATCCCTGTTGGTGTGATGAGTGTGATCCTGAGAACATGAGGCTGCTGCCTACTGCAAGGCATAACATGCACATTAACACACTGGCAATCCTGCTGGCATGTTTATCAGAGGTGGGAGAAAAAGCAGCGAGCCCATAGGGAAACTCACATAGGCACATGGGAAAATATGAAAAACTCCATGCAGACAGTACTGGAGCTGAACAGGGTCATGGTGGATCTGGGCCCTATACAAGTTACACTGGAAGGAGGAGAATTTCACATAGAGGAGCGAATTCATGCCTGATGGCACCAGAGGCCACCGCAGTGCCCCATTCACACACACACACACACACACACACACACACTTAGCTAAACTGAGCTAATCTGTCTTCCTGCCTGCAAGCTTCTGGACAGCTGGAGGAAACCAAAAAAAAGAAAAATAAAAAATCATGTGAAAATGCATGACTCCACACAAACAGTAAAGACAATGTTCAAAACTGTTTCACATTTGCCCATTTCAGACCATTTCAAACTGCTGACCTGAGAGAGCTGACAACTAACACATGATCACCTAAAGCAAAGCATCAGTGGTATAAACAGCCTTATTAATGAAAAACATACATTTTAATCCACACTACAGCCATAACATTACATTGCAAAACATGGACTTCATGGACTAGACTTGTTTGACCAGTGTATTGCATGGATGCTAAATTGGCACAAGATCTGGGGAGTTTAAAGGCCAGGTCGACAGCCTTAGGCCCTTTGTCTGCTGGACCCAGTTGGCTGTGGTGCACAGGGTGTTCTAGTGCCTTTCTTTCGTGGCCAGCATTGACTTTTTTAGTGTTTTCAATGGTGCATTGCCTTTTCTGTGGGATCGGACTGAACTTTGGATGAGCCTTGCGTACCCATGATCCTGTCACCAGTTTAATAGTATATATTTAATAATAACCGTTAATGAGTTAATGTTACAGTATGTGGCGTTAAAGTTACATCTAATCTGTGTATAAATAAGCATTAATATACATTACTGTCTTGCAAACAGATGTCAAATTTAGAAAAGACTATGAGTGAGTTTGGCTGATGTATTGTGTGAGAATTGGACTGAGAGGAGTGAGAGGTTTCTAACGAGTGAAGATACGGTCCATGTCTTCCTCAAGGCCTGCACCTCCAATATACAGACTACCTGTTTGAAACTATGCCTTTCATAACTCAACCCGCTGCAGGTGTCAGGCTCTGCGGCATTATCTTAATCAGCTTCTGTGCAGCACCGTGTCTGTCACATGTCCTCCTGGGAAGGAGAGTTGGATGTAACAGTATAGGGCCATGGCGGAACGAAAGTCTCTCTGCGCTGCACTAATGCGGAATAGGACAGAATACATTCTGCAAACGGATGGTTGGAGTTCATTATAAGCCATCCATGTGGAAAACACAATCATGAATCAAGTGTCAGCTCAATAACAGAACATACTTAGGACTAATCTAAAGGGCTAATCATGGGTCTTACCCACAACGCATCACACAATATTGACTCACACACTCACTCATCATCTGGAGGCTTAGGGCACGAGGTGGGGGTACATCCTGGACAGGATTCCAATTCATTGGCAGGACACACACATATACAGTACATCACGGGAATGCCAATTAGACTAATCTGCATGTCTTCGGGAGGAAACCGGAGTACCCGGAGGAAACCCACCAAACACCCCACGCATGAGGCGGGAACCTGGAGGTGCGAGGCGACAGTGCTCAATACTTCATCTCTATTTTTTACTTCATAAAAGGAAGAGTTAATTAATGTGTAGGACTGAAATGAATGAAATGCAATCTTGACTCAGCAGGCGGCTGAATGTTACCCCAGAGACAGTGTGGGTGTTCTGGAGTAGCCTTATAAATAAGAAATGCGCAGGATGGAGGAATCACGGCCTTACAGTATATTTATTATTTATTTCATTATATATGACTATCATCCATGCATAGCGTGTAACAGAAGTGCTACCTGTACAGATTGATGCCAGTCTGGTTCTTGGTCCACGTCTGGCCCTGGCGCAGCACTTCTTCCACGATGTCTTTATCGTTTGGCATCCGGTACACAGGGAAGATGTAGAGCCAGCAGAGAACGAGCACACACACGGCGGCCCACACCGACTTACTCCTGTGGAATCGCAAACACAACACCATCATGCCGCCTGCCATGAAGAGACAGAGAGATCGACTGCGCTCCTCTTCACTCACGTCCCCTCGCCATTGATCCTCAGAAACGGCTCTTGTTGCAAAAAGCGTTGCATCGTCTTTGATCTTTAATCGAACGCCGAACGTTTCATTGTTTCATTCTGCGCGTCTGCCTCCCTCCCTTCCTCGCTCCATCACTCTCTCTCTCTCTCTCTCTCTCTCTTTCTCCCTCCAACAATTCACCTGCCCCCCATGTCGCATTTAATCCCTCTTCACCGAGGTGGTTTTTTGTTTAGCGTCTTCTGCCACCGGTCTTCACTGTAGACTTCCGTCTTCCCTTCGTGCCTCCATCACATCGCAGTGGCCGCGCACGAGGGATGTAAAAAAAATCTGTTCCTGTGTCTCTGCTGGTGAGACAAAAGGCAAGAGCTCCGTTCGCCTGGATGCCTCAACACGGCTTCTCAGTGCGCGCCTCATTCATAGCTCTCTGCTGCCGCCTAGAGGCTCAACCCCATCCTCCATCGCTTCGACCCATTGTGTGGAAGACAAAAAAAAAAAAAGAAAGAAGATGAGGCCACATCCTTCCATCTCGAGCCCAACCCTGGTCCTGGAAGAAGACCCGCTATCTGGCACATTTTCATTTATTATTATTATTTTTTTAGTATTTGCTTTTATTAATACCCTAAACTGAAGTGAGTGTGAGGGAGGCAGGGTAACACTTTAATGTGCAGGACAACGTGGTTACTCCAGAACCAGTTGTGAATTAGGAATGATGGTGGCTTAGCGGTTAACGTTGTCATCTTGCATGTTTCAGGTTCCGGGTTCGATTCCCGCCTCAGGGTCTGTGTGCATGGAGTTGTGCTTGTTGGGTTTCCTATGGGTACTCTGTTTTCCTTCTGCAGTCCAAAAACATGCAGATTAAGCTAATCAGCGTTCCCAAATTGCCTGTAATGTGTGAATGTTGACCAGAGGTCCTACCACAGTCGTAAAAATGGGAATAAATTGAATGGATACCATTGGCCTCCAATGGTCTCTACTGGCCGGCAATTTCCCTAGTTGGACAACAAAGGTCATCCCATGCTTGGGGGGTTTCCTTCAGGTACTTGAATTTCCTGCAGCAGTCCAAAGATGTGCAGATTTGGCTAATTGGCCTTCAAAAATTCTCCCTTGTGTGTAAATGCATGTGTGAACAATGTTGACCGGTGGTCCTACCACGATTGTAAAAATGACTATTGGCCTCCAGTGGTTACCTGCATGGTATCTAGTTGCATAGTACCTAGTTGGACTACATGGATGGGTGGATGGATGGAGGATTGAGAATTTATGATTTACAGCATTGATTTCCAACCTTGGTCCTGGACGACCTGCTCATTTGATAGTTTTCCTTACTTTTCAACTAATTAACACTACTTCCTGAGTTCCTGTATACACAAACAGCTTTTAAAAAGATCCACTGAACTCCAAATATTGGGGCCCGAACATTTCTCACAAACAAAGCCATAAAACTGTGATCTAGGGGATTAATGCATTAATTAAGGATGCATTAATATCTTATAGAATTAAAGGGGAGTACTGGATCAGGTGGCTAAGGGACCTTGCATGGTGGGTAGCATCGCGTGTTGACCCCTTGACGGTAGCAGCGAAAAGCCAGTTTAATATCTTATGGCATTAACTTTGTTATTTAATGCATTTTACATAGTTGATGTTGTACTTTTATAGACAATTTTGTTCTCACACACAACAAGCATTTGCCTTTAAAAGCGGTGGGGAAGACACTACTTAAAATTTCCATTTTACATACCACTATAAAGTTTTACATTTTACATACCACTTCCAACTAGATGGAAATTATTTAAATGGAAATGAGCACATGGAAAAACAACTTAAACACCAGCCACACAGTCTGTAGAGGGGCCCAAAATGTTTACACACTTAATATGAAAAATATCTGCCTGTTTTCTAATGGTCTCATGATAGCATCAATGATAATGCGGCTACTGACATCTTTCGATGTAGTATACAGTACAGTAATACTACACATTGCTGACATAATTTAATTCGAGTTTTGGAAAAGGGACAACTGTTGAAGTTTATATCAATTCTTTGGCCCCTCTGTATACCTCTGAATACTGAACAGTGCTGAATAAGCACTCAGATAAGTGCTGACTGATTTTGAAATTAACTGTGGATTTTACTACAGTATTTTACCACACCTGCCATTATTTGTTCAATTAACATGATGAAAGAATAAAATACATTCTCTGGAGCACAGTAATAGATAGTAAATACCCGCGTAATGCTTTCTCATACTGGCTTGGTGTGTTAGTTCAAGATTGAGGAGAATATATGCATGTAATTGAAAGGAAATGCCATCCTCTTTTCCGTTTGATTTTATTTTAGTACAATGAGAAACAATGGTTAAACAACAAGATAATGAACCTGCTATTTATGGCTGTTGTCTGATGTTAAATTCTTCAGTTATCATTTAAATTTCCACTGCAAAATCCGGCCCTAAGCACCCTCTTGTGGCAAATTACTGTAACAAAGCAAAGTTATTAACTCCCTCTCACTCGGGGTATGAACTGTTTATCAGCAACTTGGTGCACAGTGATGCTTAAAGACATGTAGCCATTTACTGTATATAAAACATTATAGAATATTTTTAAGCGTAGGTCAAATTGTAAATACATATTTGTTTGATATAAATGGCAGTATATGGAATAATAATAATACAGAACTTAAATTCACATTCGTACACTAATTACAGCATCTATATAAAATGCAAAACACTAGTATGAGTTCAGATTTGAGATATAAATAGTTTGCATAATGCCCCAAAGCATTGGCGGCATGGCGGTGTAGTGGTTTGCAATATCAACTTACACATCCAGGTCCTGGTTTCGATTGTCGTGCTGGGTCTGTGTGTATGGAGTTTGCATTTTCTTCCTGTGCTTGGTGGGATTCCCCCCACAGTCCAAAAAACTTGCCGATTAGGATAATTGGCCTTTTCAAATTACCCATAGTGTGTGAATGTTGGCCGGATGTCCTACCACGGTTGTACAAATGGGAATAAATATAGTGGTCAACAAGATTTATGGATGAATGGCATTTAAAATACATTGGGGGAGTACATTAAATCAGCTTGTTCTGAAAGGATTAATGGGCAAAAGGACAACAGGACTGTTATGTAAGGAGCATTTCAAAGTCAAGTACAATTAATAGAAAACACAACAATGGTTGTGAGCATCAAGCTGTATTTATCAAGTCCTGTAAATGACATATCGAAGATTTGTAACTGCAGACCAGCAGAGGATAAAACAAGAACACATCTGTAAGAGACATCTGACTCTGAACCTGGATGCATAAAGAAAAAGTACACATAAGAAAGAACATAACACAGCCACCAGGATGTGGTGCATAAAACTCCAACCCACAAATGTGAATTTTAGGTATGAGGTTCACTTCTTCCTAGTAAGCATCTACAGTACAATAATGCAAAACATTACATTTATTTATTTATTTATTTATTGATTAATTGATTGATTGATTTAATATAGTTCCAATAATTTACAATAATAAATGGTTCTAATTGCATATAAAAATAAAGGTTTTAGAGAAAAATGCTATAAGTGTCTATATCTAGTGCACCAGATATCATTATAATAGACAGAGCCTTTAACATCCATGTTAGGGCAATAAGTTTGGCAATATGCAGGTGGAAAGTTCATGGGGGCTTGTTGAAATAATTGTCCCCAGACAGGCATCCCGCACAAAATTGTGACTAATGAATTGTGACTCAGACTAATGAAAATAAAAGTAGGTAAAATGGAAGTCTGGAGTAACAATTACAGGATGTAAGAGATTTGTTGACAGAATTCTTGGCTCACAGGTACACCGAAAACATCTTGTTTCGACACCCAAGCAAAACCTTGGCTAAAAAAAAACACATTAATGTATTATCAAATGCATTAACAATTATATACCTCTAAACTGGTTATAAGTCTAATCCTACAGAAAAGCCAATGCAGCACAAATCCCCCCTAGCCCCCCCCCCCCTCCCCCCACAAAACTCCCCAGCTCTCAATCCAATCAAGCACCCATGGACTGCATTCGTCTAACAAGTCTCCCCACCCTGCAACCTACAGCCCCAAAGGATCTTGTAATGAGTGAAACTAGGAAATGCTCTTTAATACGGATCCTCTACATATGGAGAGGAGGAAATAAGTTTCAACATTAACGTTTACTGTAACAGTGCAAAAAGGAGGATGCCATGTTGAACTGCCCTCCTGTTGAAGTCATTTCCTTCCTTCCTGAGATTACCCAAAGCTTGTTTACCCAAATTACACAGTGGACTAAAGCAGTCTCTGTGTGGTTAGATATAATTGAAAACAGACTTTCTTTGTACATAGGAATACACTTAACTTACGCTTAAAAGACAGACAAGAACATAAATAGATCATGGCAACTTGTTTTTTCCTTTCGCCCTTCAGATCTCAGCAGACAACAATCAGATCACTCCTTCAGCCACTGCCCGCAATCTTGTTGTAACTGTGGACAATCATCTGTCATTTTCCCCACACATTGCCAAACTTACTTGCATTTTACAACATCAGAAGAATCCGTCCTTGTTCCGGTGCTTGTTCAGTTCCTTGTTATTTTAAGACAGGACTACTGCAACTCACTCCTTGCAGGTCTGCCTCAGTCCACCATCTGTCCTCTGCAGCTGATCCAGAATGCAGCTGCATGTCTTGTTTTAAACGGTTCCAAGTTCTCCCACACCACCCTACTTCTTCGCTCTCTGCACTGGCTTCCTGTAGCTGCCTGCATCAAATTCAAAAATTGTTTATGATTACTATTTCATTAGACTTTATTCAATTTGGAGCTAGTTAAGACATTTAAGTCAATTTTACAACAGATAACAGGTTTGCCATGTCGCTGGGAATGTGGACTGGGAGAGTTACGTAGGCTTAAGCCTCTTCTGCTACAGTATGTGCATCACGGTGCTACCTACATACTGTATGTAACTCTCTCATCTGTAAGCTTCAGGGTCTGCTCAGTTACTCTCGCTATTTGTATATTTTGTAAGACATATGGGACACATAGGGATATCTAATCATTTTGAATTATATATTTTTTCACATATCATACAATCTTCCATAATTGTCTTTTGATTGTGTAAAGCTGCTTTGCGACAATGACAACTGTTAAAAGCGGTATACAAATAAAATTGAATTTAATTGAATTTTGCCATTACCCACAGACTTGGATTCATTGCCACTTTCATGTTGTTCTTTGCACAATTAATACGTTTGCACTATTTGAAATAAATGTTTGGACATTGCTAAAAATATTGAAACAATGCAACAGTGCATTGGAATCAAGGCTAAAGTCCAAACACATCCAACTGCACGTCAAGGTTGCACTGTAAGCAACTTTATTTCACTTATAAGTTCCCTTTTTTAAATGTATGATTTATTTGCTTTATATATGTTGTAGTTTTTTGTTTTTAGCATTGCACTTTTGGTCAGTTCTCATATTACTATGTACTGTATACTGACTATATGCAAGATATACAGAATGCAATCACATCTATCTATCTATCTATCTATCTATCTATCTATCTATCTATCTATCTTAAACGCTGCCACCATAATCAAAGTTGCCTTTACATA
>JAQMYG010000004.1:17210405-17222266 GCA_030014215.1 Clariallabes teugelsi
AACATTTGCTGTAATGTAATCGCATAGGCTGACATCGCGATTGCGATTGCGATATTATTAATCGTGCAGCACTAATAAGAACACATTAAGTCTACTCATTATTTTATGCAATGAACCAGGTTTGGTTTCTGGCTTTTCTGTATGAATCCCTGGAAATAATGCTTAACCTGCACACTCAACCAGTTTAGTTTTCACAAACTGTTCAGTTTTTATAATAAAAAAAGTCAAAATGCCAAAAATGACATCAAGCACCAGAACAGAGGGGAAACTCTGAAGATATATAGCAACATAAAATACTATCTATATTTATCTTCATCATCATTATTTTAAATCTATATGAATATTCTTGGAATGACCATTTTAACATAATATTTACATAGCAAACGCACAGAAATTATTTTAAGCAAGACTACTTGTGTTTTGTTTGATTAGAATGATTAACATATCACAGAGTTCAAACCACTCCTTTGCTTATACAGTACATACCATATTAATTTACAGCTGGCAAAAGAAATCACTACTCACCAAGAGCGGGAAGAGTTTTACCTTCATCCTGATAAACAGCAAAATATGTGAAAACACTCAGTGCTAGTAAAGACAAAAACAATACTCTTAAAAGTTTTACATTTTTGACACTAAGAGATCCCCCAGAACTGGCGAGTTGTTGATCCATTTTCTTTAGGCAATGGCAGCTACCGCAGCGTAAGTCAAGAACACTTCTTGTGCAACCACGTCATACCAATTATTATCCGCCTCTCTAGGCCACACCTGCTAGGGTGTATAATAACAAAAGCAGAAAATCTGGTTCAGTCTCATGAATTAGTCTGGCTCTGGCCTATTGTCTTATAATATAAAGAAGTTAATATAAATAATGTCTCTTAACTTGAGGTTGCCTTATTACACACAAACACGCACACACACACATACAATACCTGTATATACAATTTGGTTAAATGTTTTTATTGCTTTTTTACACACCTAAGCAGGGCAATCAAGTGTTCTTTGTAAATTAATGTCATGTGGTTAATAATGTACGTAATCAACATTAAATAATCTAATGACGTAAAAACATTTTTATAATGGCTTTATATGGGTATGTTAAAGGTACAATAACTATAACACCAAGCAGTGTTGTGTGATTATTTATTAAATACTATGATTATATGAATATAATATATAAAATACTTTATATTTCTTTATATATATTAATATTTCTGAAGAAGCAGGAACATAGGGTGACAAATAAGAGCAAAGGCAGAAGCACTCAGGTGATCTACGTCTTGTGTCGATGTTGTAATCTGAAAGAGATCAGTGACTGCAAAGTATTGGTAAGGTGAGGAAGGATGATGGTGAAGAAGGTGAAGAGGACAAAGGCAGAGCAGAGGACGAAGGGGTGGAGGTTGAAAAAGAAAGAATGTTGTGTAGTTTTCAGGGAGGAGTTGAGACAGGCTCTTGGTGGTCAGGAGGTGGTGCCAGTTCACTTGACAACTACAGCTAATGTGATCAGGGAGATACTGTAGGTAGGATGGTACTTGGTGTATCATCAGGAAAGGGAAAAGTGGACAAGGAGACTTTATGGTGGAATGAGGAAGTCTAGGAGTGTATACAGAGAAAGAGGTTAGATAAGAAGAAGTGGGACACTGAGAATACTGAAGAGAGTAGACAGGAGTACACGGAGATGCAGCCTAAGGTGAAGGTAGAGGTGGCAAAGGCTAAACAAAGAGTATATGAGGATGTGTATGCTAGGTTGGACAGTAAGTACTGTAGCTAGAGGTTGATCAGAGGTTGATCAGGTTGGCGAGGCAAAGAGAAAGAGATAGGAAGTATGTGCAGCAGGTTGAAGTGATTAAAGACAGGGAAGGAGATGTACTGAAACATGCCAGAAAGGTAATGGGAAGGAGTACTTTGAAGAGTTGATGAATGCGGAACATGAAAGAGAATGAAGAGTAGAAGAGGTGACTGTTGTGGAGCAGAAAGAAGCAAAAGTTAGTAAGAATGAGGTGAGGAGGGTGTTGAAGAGGTTGAAGAGTGGAAACGATGTTGGTCCTGATGTCATACCTGTGGAGGTATGGAAATGCTTAGGAGAGCTGAAAGGATTCCAGAAGAATGGAGGACAAATGTATTGGTGCAGACTTTTTAGAATAATGGAGATGTGCAGAGCTGTGGCAACTGCAGAGGAATAAAGCTAATTAGCCATACAGTGAAGCTGTGGGAAAGAGTAATGGAAGCTAGGTTAAGGGCATAGGTGAGCATTTGTGAGCAGCAATATAGTTTCATGCCTAGAAAAAGTACAACTGATGTAGCATTTGCTTTAAGGATGTTGATGGAGAGGGTAATAGGGAGTTGCATTGTATTAATGCAGATTTAGAGAAAGCGTATGAGTGAGGAGCTGTGATATTGTATGGGGAAGTCTGGAGTGGCAGAGAAGTATGTTAGAGTGGTGCAGGACATGTATGCGAGCAGTAAGACAGGGGTGAGATGTGCTGTAGGCGTGACAGAAGAGTTCAAGGTGGAGGTGGGTCTGCATCAAGGATCGGCTATAAGCCCCTTCTTGTTTGATCTGGTGATGGACAGTATGTCAGATGAATGTAAAAGCCCAGACCCACCAGTTAGCCTCAGTGAAGGCCCAGACCCGCCAGTTAGCCTCAGTGCCCGGCTTCGAGGACGTCGACCCAGTGCTCGCTCCGCCGCCCGGCTTCGATGACCCAGTGCTCACCCAGGATCTCGTTTCTGTCACGCTTCATGAAAGGGGAGAAATCTCTCCTGTCCAGCTTGCCCTGCCACCCTTCCCTAAGGACAGAATCTGTAGCCTCTGTGTCAGGAGGCCAGACACAGGACCTCTGGAGTAGTGCCTTTTTAGGGGGGGTTATGTCAGGGTTAACCCCTTGCACCCTGAGACTCTTTTGTGTTTTTGTTTATTGGACTTCAGTTCCCAGGATGCACCTCGCTCAGGTGATGGGAGCACTCAGCTAAACCGAGGTGGCTCATTAGTTTTGTTATAAATAACCTGCCTAAGTTAAGTTTGTTTATCTTGCATCTGTTGTGTTTAAACTGTGTTTCAGCGTTGTGCCTTTTTGCATGTTTGCCTTTTTGCCATGCTTCGTGTTTTTGTTCTTGTTATCATAAATTCATGTTATGTTTGTTCCTGGTTATAGTCTGTTTGTTTATGATTTCTTTTTAATATATTAAAAAGACCTTAAAGTCTTAACTTCCGCGCTTATGTCTACAACCCAACACAATAACCGTGACAGAGTGACAAGGATGGATAGAATCAAGAATTAGTCCATCACAGGGATAACCCATATTAGATGTTTTGGAGAATCAATTCAATTCAATTCAATTCAATTTTATTTGTATAGCACTTTTAACAATTGACATTGTCGCAAAGCAGCTTTACACAATCAAAAGAATTATTGATGTTTGTATGAAATGTGAATGTGTATGAATCAAAATGATAAGACTGTCCTTGATGAGCAAGCCGAGGACAATTGTGACTGTGGCAAGGAAAACTCCCTGAGATGGTAATAGGAAGAAACCTTGAGAGGAACCAGACTCAACCGGGAACTCATTCTCATCTGGGTGATAACGGATAATAGGGATTGATCTGCATCATACAGTACTGTGTGAGACTGGAAGTTCAGTATAACAGGAGATGTGTTAAAGTTAAAATAGAGTCCAGTTCATTTCTGGAGGCTCAGGTAGACTGTAGGAAACTCCAGTCCTGAACTATCGAGCGACTGAGATAAAGTCAGAGAGGCCAGATCGAGGTGGTTTGGACATGTTCAGAGGAGAGATTGTGTGTATATTGGTAGGAGGATGATGAGGTGAGGATGCAGAGGTTAGATGGAGGCAGATGATTCGCTGTGGTGTCTCCTGAATTTTTATATATACTATATATAACAATAATTGCACACAAACCAAGAAGAAACTAACTACTTTTTATTTAGAGCATATGACAGGGTGCAGAGAGAGGAGCTATGGTATTGTACTGCATGTGGAAGTTTGGAGAGACAGAGAAGTATGTTAGAGTGGTGCAGAACATGTACAGTATGAGAGCTGTAAGACAGTGGTGAGATGTGCTGTAGGTGTTTTACTTACAGTAAAATATATAAACCATTTTTTTTGTAATATGTGAAAGGCGTTTGGCAGCATGGTGGATTAGTGGTTAGCACTGTGACCTTGCACCTCCAGGGTCAAGCGTTTGATGATCTGTATGCATGGAGTTCTCTTTGTGTTTGGTCAGTTTTTTCCGCGTACTCCATTGTCTTCCCACAGTTTAAAGACATGCAGATTAGTTTGATTGCCCTGCTCAAATTGCCTATAGTGTGTGCCCTGTGATGTCTTTGTGACTGGTACAGGGTCGGCACCAAACCTGCGCCGACCCTGTACCAGATAAACAGTATATAAGATGAATGAATGAATGAATGAATGGCATTCAAGTCAAAGCGACACTTTTTCTCTTGTGAATGCATAAAACTGACTCACATTTACAGAAGACTTCAAGCACAATGTGGTGAGACTTGTAATAAAGCATTTAAATGGTGCAACTCTTTTAAAGAAGGCAATGCTTCCAGCATACTGTAAAAAATATTTACCTATCTAAGTGCTTTAATGCAGCAGGGGATTACCTGTATAAAGGGACTTTGTTACTCTCATAACTGTGTTCTGTTATTCTGAAAAATCAGAAATCTTGGTTTGATTGTAACACATCGTCCTTTAGTGATGAGTAGCATTTAGAAATGTCTATGATAACATTCTTGTAGCATTAAATGTGCAAAAACGTACAGCTGACCTATGCGTTGTAAAATAACAATGATGGTTGCTGTTGTTGCTATTACTTAACTACCAAATTAGGTAATTATGTGTTATTTCATGGTTTTGAAATCCTCAATATTGTTCTAGTATGTAGAAATTATTTCATAAAACAAAAAAACATTAAATTAGAAGGTGTGTCCGAACGTTTGACTAATACTGTTGTGATGCTGCCTTTGATAAATGTTCCTCCCAATAAGGAATATTTACAGTACCAGCGTAAGCCAAACCTCATAGGCTAGGGCACATAGGCTAGGGCACTAGCATCTCCAACCCGACTTGTGTAATGGCGGCTGCCCTTCGGCCGCGGCCCCACACATATAAAACCCTGCTCTGAGAAAATCGCAATACTTACGTGCTCCCTGAAGCCCTAGGATAACTCTGCCATCTTTCTGGTAAGCTTTCTGTTCAAAAATGCTTGCACACACACAACATGGATCCTGAAAAGAAAATGACCTGAGGCTGTTTCCGGTTCATGCATATTTATAACCTCCAGGTGCACCTCATCGACTGACGTCACCTGCCTGAGGTTATCCATGCCAAAATATTTGGCGTGTTTGACACACACGTGCTTCACAACCGGTCACGAGAATCGTTTCCCATAGCGCTTTTCAGCGCAGCATCTCGTTCCCGCTTTTTCAGGGAACAGGGTTACAGCAAAGTAACCCGAGACGTTTTCCAAACGATGTGTGAGTTAGATTTTTTTTTCAGACGACGTCTGTCATTTCATGTATGCATTCGGACGGGACTAACATCTCCGTGTTTATTACGGAGGTAGGAGTGTCTGTGTTTTACACAAGACCACATGTCCAGGATCTATTTCGACCTCACTCAGACCATCACCACGGTCTCATTCTGAATGACGCCATTCTTCCGCCTATCCTCGAGAACTAATACCAACAACGTTAGGTGGCTGACCTTAGGGGTCGGCTGTTATATAAACATCCGGTTAGACCAACTACTTCCTCTTTGCCTTTCTCGCCTCATCTGAGATCGGAACGGTCATGCATGTACAGTACGCATGACATGTCTAAATGTACTCTCAGTTATTCACAGAATAGATCAGGATGTCATTATGCTGTAATTTCTACATAAGTCACACTTAAGGGCTTAACTTAATTGCAGCAGAATACTGTAGGTGTTGTGTATACAACAGATGCCCTTATAAGCATAAGCTTCCTGTATTCATTGACTCTCCTGGACCTCCATTGCTGCCTTCCTGTGTAATTACTTTAAAAAACCTTTAATAAGGATATGACCTATTAAACAAATTTTCCAGCCTGTTTATTTTGTGTACGGTCATGGGGCAGCCTGGAGCCCATCCAAATAGGTGGGTACAAGGCAGGAGGAAACCCTCCAATGGAAACAGAACCTGGGATACAACTCTGAAGAAGTTCAAGGAACCAGTGCTAACTGAGCTACTGTAACTGAGTGCTAATATGTGCACTCAGTTAGCTCAGTTCATATTAATATTGACAATAGAGTAAAGCTCTTTTCATTAATAAATTGTCTATTGAAATTAAATTAAATTATGTAGATTAAAGAAACCGAAACAAATGTTTTACTCTGACAAGTGGCAAAGTGTGTAAAGATACAATTTAAAATAGGTTTTTATGTAACACTCTTAGCAGCAACCTCATTTCCCCTCTCATCTATTCCAACCACTCAGCATTCACTTTTACACTAATCACCAGCCTGATCATCTGTCATCATCTGAACCTGTTTCTCACTGGTTCATGCCTACTGTAAGTTACAGTATATGGGATTTTTTTGTTTTATGCTTAATTCGTACAAACAGGTACAGGGACTGGACTTTCACCCCCGCAATCCCCCCCAAAAAACAAGAAAAAAAGATAATACAGGAAGCCACAAAATTTAACTATTACTCAAAACTACATTAAAAACACAAGAAAGTCTGGCTCTTCTGAAGAAATGAGGGGTAGCTCAAGAATTTTGCACAATACTGTACTTTTTTGTCTGGATGCTGAATATGGCACAGTGTCAACTGGTTGATAATTTTAAAAAAGGGGGGGGGGGATGCTGCCAAAAATACAGTTAACTGTCTGAGCCCTTAGGGATAATTAACATGTTTAACATCAATTTGTGAAAGGAAAAAAAAAAGTTAACTTCTCCATCCCTGTGGAATTGCTGTAGACTTTGAAATCCTCCAGCTGGAGGCACTGTAATTTTTTTCTGTAGCTCTGAAGAGGAGCTCTATTAAACTTCACATACATGCTTCAATTAAGAATTGTATAAATACTGTACACTGTTTTCCAAAATTGTTAGAAAGGAAGCATTCGAAATCCTCTAATCGAATATGTCATCACCGAGAATGCACAGCTGACTCAAATCAGGATAAGAAGCTGGGCAAGGAATTTTAAACGAACACATTAAATATTGTTTATCAAACATATTCTTCAGGTTACAAACAAAGTTCAAAAACCATATATTGTAGTTTATTGTGTAGAATTTAATGAACACCTCTTGCATGCATCCAGATTACAAATATAACAGCTAGAAGTCCACCTATCAGTGTCACATCACCACTACACAGTAGGTCACTCGACAAAATCACGTTTACTGATAAAAACACTTTGATTACTAGTATTCAGAAAGGAAATATGTTACGCAAATGACACACCACCTTTTTTTTTTATTGCTGTAATGATATTGCATGATCCATCATTTGCAGTTTAGTGAAATTGCTGACTTATAAGTTTGTATTTTCCCTTAAGCATGATTAACAATATAAAATCCTCTATCACTGTTGCACTTTCTTAGTACTGCGAGTCTTACTCTAACACTTGCTTGTTTTACCAGGTAAATAAGCCCTGACTGAAAGAGAACTACCCTACTGCCAAGAGGTCCATGGCAGAAATTTGCTGCAGATGACTGTGAATAATATGGAAAGAAATGTTCCACTGTTGTAATTTAGTAATCCTCTTACAGTATATGAAAAATCCAACATATGCCAACCACCACACTCCAAGGTGAATCTTACTTTAAAACATTTATCCATACCATGTGTTCAAGCTTTTTAACAGATACAGTACCTGTAAGCTTTTGTCAGTGGTAGATACGGGTTTGACTGGTTTAGCATGTATAGTAGGAACAGGATTGATTAATTGATTTAGGATGTCTCCAGGGTGTGTTCACCTAACTCAGGGTGCGTTCCACTGACTAAGGCTTGCTCAGTCTTTCAAATAAAAGCCACTGCTTATTTCTTCATATTTTGCATCCACAGAGCTATCCCTTGTTGTATTTTTAATGTAGTATTGAGGAACAGTTGTCCAGGCTTCATGAATGACACTCATTTTTGGCAAGTTTTTGGTTCCTGTTTTCAGTACAGTTTCTGTACCTGAGCGCTTCCAAGGGAATGCTATTTTTGTTTGCTTAAGTTAAACCAGACAGTGACATATGATTCGTTGTAGGATAAAAGAATCTAACTTAAAACATGAGCCAGTGAGATGATGACAGATGATAGTCCTTCATTATGGTGAATGCTGAGTGGTTGGAACATAAACAACCCATTAAAAATTTTTTTTTTTATTTTTAAATCTGTTTTAGCATTTTGCAACATGTCGCACTAAAACATCATCTTCATAATTAAACAATAAAGTACAATAAACATGTGTGTGTGTCAGGCTGTTGCTCCTGAGACACCCAAACTGTCTCATCTGGCACTAGCACCACGCTGAAACCTAGACCATACCAGAACCCCCACCCCATCACAAGCACTCACCAAAGCCCTGGACCAGCATACGCCAAAGTCTTCACACCACACTGCCACCACCATGCGACCATACAAGTGCACAGGTGAATCTTGCGGATTTCCTTAAGCAGAAAAAGCTTAAGCACAAAAAAGAGAAAAACATGGGGAAAAAATGGTGTGACAAGGCACCAGCACCCTAAAAAGTGTAAAATTTTGTTGTGATCCCATTTGTGTTTATTGTGATCCTGGATGATGTGTATAGTGTTTTTATTCACTGGATGAATGACTCTCCGAAACCGAATCATGTAGGGTGCTTAAAGAGGTATGTCCAACTTACCTTACCAAATATTTTCTCTGCATCTAAAGAATTATCGCTTTTATTTGTTGATGCTGCACAAGATTAATTAAGTTGAATAATCTCAGGATGTTATCTAAAAGCATTTCTGTTTTTAATTAAACCTGTTTAATCTTGATAGATAAGCCTTGTGGTGACTGTCTCTGTTTTAATGCCTTGTGTTTTTGTAATTATTTTTAGGTCTATATTTATTGGTGAAAGTGGGTGATAACTTGAGGGGTCTTTGCTCGGTTTCAGCAGTAGGTTAATGATAGCTAACCTACTGCTAGTTTATGTGTGTTGGTATTTTAGAGGTAGCTTTGATTCTTTTTGTTACTCTTTAAAACAGAGGTGATAAAATTTGGCAAAAGTGTTTATGGAACGGAGCTGGGAATCTATCAGGTCCAGGTAATTTCAGGTCCATATTTTTTTTTTTTTGCCATTGTATTTGATGCTCTATGGAGTTACTCTGTGGTAAGGAGTACATTTGCTTCTTTGGATAGTGTTAGAATTTCCAAATTATGGGTTAAGGAGTATACTGTAAGAAGTTTTAAACATGTAAGAAGTTTTAAACATGTTACTGGATAGTATTAATGCCTTTTACTTTTTCAGTTGTAGTTGATATTTACCTGTTGTCACAGTCGGACACCAGAGGGCACCAGACTCCCAGACTCCATTTTGTTTTTGTTTATGTTTTCCTTTAGTTTGTGAACTCCAGTTCCCAGAGTGCATCTCGATCAGGTGATGGGAGCACACCTGATCGAGGTTAGCTAATTATGTTCAATTATAAATATTATTTTGTTTTCGTGGCCCAGTGTCGGGCATACTGATTACTTACTGATCTCACACTGTTGATGAACGATTCAGTTAAGTGGGTATTGATATTCAGTCCTTGGTGTCATGCCAGTTCCATGCAAATTCTTAGTTCTTGGTGTCATGCCACTTCTTTAGCTTCATGTTGGTTCTGTTCCTAGTAGTTTCTATGTGTGTTTTGTTATGCTTAGCTTCTTCTGTTTCATAGCCTGTACCTTGCCTAGCCTGTACACTGCCTAGCCTGTACTTAGCCCAGCCTGTACTTAGCCCAGCCTGTACCTTGCCTAGCCTGTACCTTGCCTAGCCTGTACTTAGCCTAGCCTGTACTTAGCCTAGCATGTACTCTGCCTAGCCGGTTGTGTTCACCATGATGAACTATAGTGTTAGTCCTAGTGCCATTCCGTGTTGGTGTAACTCTGTATCTTTATGTAACTCTGGTTTGGTTTAGTTATTGTATAGTTTAGGTCTGGTTTGTCTCTTTCTGTTAAGTTAGTTCATTATTAAAAGACCCTTTGCCAATTGATCACCTCTGCTTCTATACCTTCCTCAAAACCCACACACACACCGTTACACCTGTTTTGTTACTGTGTTGGAAATTGTGCATTTACTATAGTATTACTATATTATATTATATATATTCACTTGGGTACCGATTTTTTTCTCAAGGTGCTGTTGGTGGTTTTTCTTCCAAAATGAGAATGCTATTATTTTCCCTTTAATTAAAGCTTTGCCGTGTTTCCTGCAATATTGACGGTGATTTCTGCTCCCTTGTTTCTAATGCTTGGTAAGTACCCACCAAAGCCCTGGACCTGTATACGCCTACCCAGCATGCCCTTCACATCACACTGCCACCACCATGTGACCATACAAATGCACAGCTGAACCTTGCTCAGAAAATGAATGTAGGACAAAGAGAGAAAGAGAGAGAGAGTGGGGGGTGGCATACAGAAAAAAAGGTGTGAGTTATACTGTATGAACCATTTGTTAGATCTGTTACAGAGTTGTAGTGTGCGTGGGCTCAGCCGCAGGTGTCTGGGATAAAGTGACATGCATTAAGAACGGGTTCCATATATTGTTAAGAGGTTGTGTAGCTTTTGTTGTTATTTTCTTTAATGTGATGTATTTACATATAAGTTTAATCCACTGTCAATGTGTAGTGATTTTTTTAGCAATGCAAAATGAGTGAACTCTTTGGCAAACCCAAATGGAACAATAGTAATCATCTTTGCTGCCTAAGGTGCATTGTAATCAGGTGTCTGTACTGTATCAGTGAAACTCATTTTAAACAATTTAAACATTTTAAACTTTTTACCTTGTGTGCTGTGAATCCTGTGAATTATATTGTACTATATAATTTGTAAATGAGTATTGTTAGTCACAGAAAAAAAAAAAAATTCTTACAGACTTCCATCCAAAAGTCAGGGCTGGGGTAGATGGCCAATCATTTTCCCAATAATTACAGGTACTGATATTTTTCTATTTGTGCTTAGTATAAGGCCCCCACTGAGCCGGATTTGCTAGAGTCCTCTCCTGACGTCTCCCAATGGCTCTAAAGTCCTTGTGGTCTTTAACAGTTCGGGTAATTTTTCAAGTGTAGCAAACCACCCCATCAAACCATGTAAACAAATTTGTAAGAAAATGAAAAATGGCTTTACAGCGTATTTTGACACTATCAATACGAGCAATAAGGACGTGTTATCAACATAATTGTTTCAATGACTAGCCGTTAAGGAATTTAACAATGTTCTACTGAACCCTAAATACTGTAAATGATAATAAAACCTATAACACGATCGTCATACAGCGAAATGAAAATGACGCTCCTAACTATTACGAATCATTGCGGAGGTGTTAACAATATGATAATAATATCATTGTGCTATTCTATGTTTTTGGTATTTGCTGTATTGTATTGTGTGCAATTTCACAAACACATTTGTGTTGTGAATGTGTGTTTTTCTGGTTACTAGGTTACTATAGGTTAAACACTGCTGAGAAGTTTTTTTTTTTTTGTTCTTTTTTTGAGTGTGGAGATTAGCCCAAGTACTGAAGAAACAGATACAGTATGTCTTACAATAAGTTGTAGTATTTACAAAGATTTACTTCTTCATTAGTTCCCTTTCAAAGGCTACACTCGATGCTGCGTGAAAACGCTATGGGAACATCTTGTCATGTTGCCGGTTGTGAAGC
>JAQMYG010000004.1:17232310-17250154 GCA_030014215.1 Clariallabes teugelsi
CCTCACATTTTTATATATTCCTGTTTGTACTTTATTGTATTAACAAAATATTGCAGATTTTATATTTTACATTCTTTTCTATTGGCATTTGCCTCTCTTATTTATTTATTTATTTTTTTAGGAAATTTGAATTTAAAAAACCTGGATTTGAATAAGAGCTACTGGCAGATTCTACTGTTTCCAGAGTCTAATGAAATATGTCTTTCTTTACCACGTTTGGTTTACACCAATCTGTCACATTTTCATTCTGGCTTTTTGGGGCACTGGCTATTTTTTGAAGACTAATGTATTGGGTGTTACAGCCCCAAAGCACTTATGCATCTGCCTACTTAGATGACATAGTAATCTATAATAACGATTGAAAGTAGAGTGTATAGCATGTAAGAGTGGTCCAAAATTTTTTTTTTGGACACTGGGCCACTTAACACAGGACTATTTGCTCTGGGCACAGGAGACACCGAATCATCTCTAGAATTGGTGCTCCCAAGTGAGAAATTTTACACTTTGAGATAAAGTCCTTTTATGGCTTCCCAACATTACTACTTATAAGAGTGTCCATCTATTCTCTGTTTCAGTGGCTCTGCCCCCCTGCAGCGGCTCCACCACATGAAGGATACCAATGAGCCGATCACCCGTTGGTTTCTGGTGTTACAACTGTTTACAGTAAGTTTACTTTGGTCCACAGGCTGGGGCTGCAGATGGTACTGGCTGACTTTATGTCCCTCCAAAGGGGGATGTCAGACACAGACCGGACCTGTTTTGGGTGGTGGTGTACCAACTCCTGGCTTACTGGGAGTCTGCTGTGGAAGCATGTGGGAGGCAATTAAGGTATCACACCTGTTGCTTATATGTGTGCGATAAATTGATGAGCAATTTTCTTTTCTTTCTTTTATAGTGAGCCAAGCCAGAGTGCTTTTGTGTGTGTGTGTGTGTGTGTGTGAGAGAGAGAGAGAGAGAGAGAGAGCCAGAGTGAGCCACTGGAAAGCAGCCAAGCCTTCATTATTTTTCCAGTTCTATCAATTTGTTTGTTCTAGAATACAAAGCTCACATACTGTACAACATGAAATATGCCACATAAAAGTATCAGTCAAGGATGAAAACAACAATGCTGCAATAAAACTAAGTGCTCAAGGAGACACCATAACTAGATCTGTGCAGTTATTGTTTCTTTTTTTATTCGGTAATGTTTTGAGACATTTGCTTAAAGAAATAATTAATTAGCTTATTCTAATGATATTGCTAAAAGGTGACACACAAAAAAGCAAAAGCTGCGGCAAAATGCTGCACAATCAAAAACAATTGACTGTTTAAAACCCAATTGGTAGCAAGGAATAAAATAAAGGGTTGCACATTGTAAGTTTGCTCTGAGGGACTCTGAGGGAAAATGTTGAACATGTGGTTCTTGGGGAGATTTCCATGATGTTAGGAGAACAATTCAATTCAATTCAATTCAATTTTATTTATATAGCACTTTTAGCAATGATCGTTGGATTGTTACAAAGCAGCTTTACAGAATATTAAAAAAAATTGCAAATAAGATTATTAAGTTTGTCCTTGAAAGTAGCAAAGAAAAACTCCCTGAGATGACAATAGGGAGCCCATCCATCATGGGTGATACCAGACATCAGGGAATGATTTTGACGTGATTCTTTGTGCTATGAGGCTGAAAGTCCAGGAGAGGTGTTTAAGTTAATATGAAGTCCACTTTTGTTGTTGGAGGTTCAGGTACGAAAAACTTTTTATGGGAATTTCAGCCCTGAACTATTAAATTTACTGCAGTCAGAAGTCATCAGAGAAACACTGCCTACATCAATCTTCATGGTCAAGTGGAAGCATCCCCAGTCACCACACACACACCCACATCCCAAGCAGACCACACAGCCCCATCTTCAGCACTGACCCAGAACTCCAAAGGTTGAACTCCAAAGGGTGCATCAGACAGGTCCAAAAAGAAGAAGAGGTGGATTCGTGGCAGCTCAGGAATACCATTTGTATCTTGAGACAAAGAAAGAGAAAACAATTACTGTAGGTGTACTCACAGTCTTGTAACAAACTGTCTCAGAACACATTGTGTTTACCTCCATGTTAAAGCACAGAATGAATTAGTGTGGGTGTGCTGGTAATTAATTACTTTTAAATAAAGTAAGAACTGCAATAACTGTGTTGAAATTCTTTTGCACTTTCTTTAGGGAAGATCTATTCCTCAGGAATGACCATGCAAAGTTTATCAAAGTTTATCAGAGATCAGAGTTGTGGTCCATGTCTGTTTTATACTCAAAATTATTATGGCACAGTTCTGGATCATCTCTCCCACGATTACCTGACCCACATACCACATGGAATGATTGCTCATTGAGCGGTCGATTCCTGGTTGAATACCTGAACAATTATCGCATACAGTATTTATAGATTCTACTAATTGTTAAAAACTATTTTTAAACAACACTATTTTTACACTCACTCACTCACTCACTCACTCATCTTCTATACCGTTTTATCCTGTATTCAGGGTCACAGGGTCCTGGAGCCTATCTCAGGAGACTTAGGGCATGAGGCGGGGTACCCCCTGGACAGGGTGCCAATCCATCGCAGGGCACAGACACTTACACACACTCATTCACACTGTATGGGCAATTTGTGGAATGCTAATTAGCCTAATCTGCAGGTTTTCGAACTGGGGGAGGAAATCGGAGTACCCAGAGGAAACTAATCAAGCCTAGAGAGATGATGCAAACTCCATGCACAAAGAGGTGGGAATCAAACCCAGCCGGGAATCAAACCCGGACCCTGGAGGTGTGCACGGCGACAGTGCTAACCAATAAGCCACCATGCTACCCACTTTATTACACACATGTATTAAACACAGGGGCAACTGAATTTTGGTAGTGAAAAAAAAACAATTCAAAGCAAGTATGTCTTATTATTATTATTATTATTATTATTTAGCAGTACCACATATAGACCGTCAGAGCCACATTTTTGCCAGAACTGGCCCACGTCCAGGTGTTATCTGGGCAGGGACTTGGAGTTGTCTGTTTGGGGTATGGATCCAATTACTTCATGATGACTGAAGTTTTCTGAGTTTGCCTCAAAGAGTCCTCCTGGTGTATTTTTCTAACTTTAGTTCTAGTATCTCTGCAAGTTTTCAGTAATTCAGATGACTCAACAACAATCTGAAACACACTGCAGAAGTAAAACCAAAAATGTCACAGCACCAGCGCCAAAAGAGCAAGGATAAATAATCACAGAGGAGTATTTCAAAAAGCACAGATGAAACAACAGGTAACATAGGTAGCACTCAGGATCTGCAGCTCATCAGGGTGGTAGTCATGCCATTATTACACAACATAATTACAATGTCAATTATGTGTAAGTTAGAAAATAGAAAAAATGGTTATAAAATTAGGGCGGCACAGTGGTATAGTGATTAGCACTGTCGCCTTGCACCTCCAGGATCTGGGTTCGACTCCAGGCCAGGCTCGAGTCCCGTCTCTGTGTGCATGGAGTTCGCATGTTCTCCTCGTGTTTGGTGGGTTTCCTCGGGGTACTTTGGTTTCCTCCCACAGTTCAAAGACATGCAGATTAGGTTAACTGGCGTTTCCTACACTAAATTGACTGTAGTGTGTGAATGAGTGTATGAGTGTGTGTTATGTGTAAGTGTGTGTAGCCCTGCGATGAATTGGCACCCTGTCCAGGGTGTACCCCGCCTCATACCCTAAGACTCCTGGGATAGGCTCCAGGCTCCTGTGACCCTGAATACAGGTGGTGAGGATGATGAGTGAGTGTTAAATTTAATACAATTAAATTGATATAGTATAACAGACAATATGTTGTCTGTTGCCACTTTAACTACAAACAGGCCATAAGATGTTGTTAGTAGTAATTAGTCAAAATGGCAAAATGGGAAATTGAGCAAATGCAAGAATGTATTTCAGCTGTGGAAAAAAATTAAACATTTTATTTTCTCAAGTCATAATTTATTACTAAAAAATGAAAAACAAATTTAAAATTGTGCAGTAAGGGGAACCAAAACTCTTAGCAGGAATCATCTATTCTTCTTAACATGGTCCTCACAGCTTGTTTCAAAAGTTTATCACTGAATTGTTATATTGCACAGCGGTGGTGCCACATTCCATTTGCCTATAATTAAATAGTTTGTGAATAAATAAATGCATTGAGTTATTACAAGCTCAAATTTAGAAGCTGAAAGGTCCATTTGCACTGTTTCCATGATTCATGTTACATGTACAGTATAAAAACGCTAGGGAAAATGCACTAGGTTAATGCTTCACAATCAAACTGGTGTCTATATATTCATTCAACAACAAAGTATTACTACAGTATATTGCATAATCTCTAATATGTGTTAACTTGTAAGGATTTGTATTCACTATGCCTGTTTAAACTTGATGTGTACACAAAACATGTTTACATACAGTATAGTACTGTATATGCTTATGCTCACTGTTTTTTGAGGGAAACAAATGCTTTGTAAGAGATTTCGCTTAATAATGACACTTTATTATATACTGTATCATATATTGCATAATATAGGGTCATTGGCAATATACACTGATCAGCCATAACATTAACACCATCTAGGTGTTGGGTTCCCTTTGTGCCAATCAGGCTAAAGCAGGGCACTAGGGTGTGTGTGGTGTCTGGCACCAGGATGTTGATGGAAGATCTTTGGTGTGCTGTGGGTTGCAGGGTGGTGATTTGGACTTTGTTTGTCCGGTGCGTTGTCCCATGGGTGCTCGATCAGATTGGTATCTGAGGAGTTTGGAGGCCGGGTCGGCAGCCATGTGCTCTATACCTGCTGGGCCCTTGCAGGGTTGCATGCATTTTGATGGCTGAGCAGTGGACAGT
The DNA here is from genome assembly GCA_030014215.1 of Clariallabes teugelsi. Classification (NCBI taxonomy): domain Eukaryota; kingdom Metazoa; phylum Chordata; class Actinopteri; order Siluriformes; family Clariidae; genus Clariallabes; species Clariallabes teugelsi. The sequence goes on from JAQMYG010000004.1 coordinate 17,237,180, forward strand.
ATGTGCACTCTTTTTCATGTGAAGTCACCAGGACATTTTCTGAAAATGTCCATTAAAATACTCCTAAATCACATTTATGTGATGATTTGTATGCTTTAGTTTCTGGTTTGGTTTCTGTGTACGCAGTGTGAATTACTTTAATCACTAAAGCTCAGGTCACCAAATATAACAAAAGATCTAACTCTTCATTTGTGAACTTCTTGAAATTCATTAGGTACCTACTGTACTTTATATCTTAATTTCCTTTTGTTCCCCTTTGTAATACTAAAATCCTAGGTTCACTTGAAATAAAGAAAATGTCAGTAAGAGAGTAAAGAGAGTAAAGCAATCTATCTCAGATGTGAGCAGCTTAGGTTCCATTGTGGTGTTATTATCCTTGCTTTTAAAAGAGGATTAGAAATTTATCAACAAAAGCTTACCAAATGTTAAGGAGGTATGAATGGGCTTGGCTGATGCGACACTGTGTCTGACAAGAAAAGCTAGTGACATTTAATCTGTTCTTTGACGGGGAGAGATTAGGTGTGTGTCATCAAAGTATGTCAACACACCACAAGGAGAAAGGAGAGTGAGAGTCGCCATGCTATTTAAGTCTCTGGTTTGTGCCTAAATGATCATGGGTTATCTGACCATGAGCAAAGATACAGTATTTCTAATTGATGGTGAGTGATTGGCTATACAGCATACAGTAGTGATTAGCACTGTGGCCTCAACCTCCACGGTTGAGGGTTTGAGTCCCACATACGAGTCAGTCAGAGTGTATGTTCTCCCCAGTCCAAAAACACGTAGATGAGGCTAAGTGGCATTTACAAATTCCCCTTATTGCAGTATGTGTGTGTGTGAGTGTGTGCGTACACGTGTCCTGTGATGGAACAGCACCCTGTCCGTATATAGCGTCTAGGTCCTTGTCTGTTCCTACATACATCTTTTATTAAAAAAAAGGTCATTTATTTTTTGAAGTTGAAGCATTGCTCTTATTGAAAATCAAAAAATAAAAGGAAAAAAAAAATCAGACGAGCAACCGGATCCAAACCATCAGTCAAAAGACAAAAGAAAAAGGCTATAGCAAATAGATTTGACAAGGCATTACCAAAATCAAGGAACCAGGAAACTAAGGACAAGCTTATAAACCAGAATAATAAAAAAAAAAACAAAGAAAAGAAAGAAAAAGTTATATACTTGAAATATATGGTATGGAATTTTAGACTATTTTTTGCATCATGGGGTGGTGTGGGGTCTTTCTAGGAAGTAGGAAGATGTAAAAAAAAAAAAAAGATTGCAAGTTTGAATGTGACAGTGCTTCATAAGAATATGGATATATGGATAATGGATATAAGAATAATAAGAAGGGTGGATGTGACTTTTTATTTATTTATTTATTTATTTATGTCTTTTGTGCTAAATTTAGGATATCAAAAAAGACAATCAATTGCATAAATTAGACAAGTGATTAAATAACGGCAAAGAGGTCAAGCTTGTTGACCCGACCTTTAAACTCCCCAGATCCCAGTCCTATGGGATACACTGGACAATTAAAAATAAAAAAAACGTGAAACATGTAAACGTGATTTCTGTATTCTGATATTGCCACTGCTACAGTAATTCAAAGGCAGGGGTGACTCAGAGGTTAAGGTGTCGGACTGCTGACCAGGAGGTCCCCGGAATGATGCCGACATTGCCACTGTTGGACCCTTGAGCAAGGTCCTTCACCCCCAAGGCATAACCCGACCCTGTAAATACTGTAACTGCCACAGAAATTATGGATATATACCAATGAAAAAGGGTCTCTAAACAGGGAACTCAGGGAAGGAATAGCAATCTGTTACATGTGACCTGGCGGTCACTTTCACATGCAGCTCCTCCAGGTCCACCTCTGACCTACTGTAGGTGCATCATCATCCATGAGAACAGATAGCTTGAATGTTTAATAATGCTGTTTGTCAATTTCTTTGGCCAGCATGCTGGGTTTAGGCACATTATATTAACTTGTGGTGTATATTAATCTCAACTCACATCTTAATGATGGACAGCAAATTGAAAAGCTTCAGCGAAAGCCACTTTAGATTTACATCTACTGTATTGTTGCACAATAGAAATCATCAGTGGTATAACACTGGCTAGTTAGTCTCACTGCAGTGAATTGACTAGAACCATATTCTAAGCCTTATATAAATTTTCTGAATAGTGGGCGTTCTGTTGATAAGGCAGACCAGCATACATTGTCAGAGTAATAAAACTTAAAATGCTTCTCTTTTAATTCAGTTTGTGTTTAGAGTTAAAACTTATGTTAAAATAAGGTACTTCAAACATAGCCATGAAATACAGATGCATAAAACTTCACTTTAATGTTTTAATTCATTTCGACAGAAGAAACAAGTGAGAAGTCAGTAAGAAAGAGACACACTGTGAATACAGAGGGAGAGAGAAAACAAAAAGTAGAGGTCAAAGAGCGAGAGAGAGAGAGAGAGAGAGAGAGAGCGAGAGAGAGAGCGAAAGAGAGAGAGTTGTGTAATGGAAAGCGTGGACAGAAAATGAGACTAAAAGTATATGAAATCAGAGTATGACATCTTATGGCAATAATCATAATAATAATAATAATAATAATAAGTAAATTGAGAGTGAATAAAAAATAAGTCAAATAAAAAAAATAATGAATTGTCTTTCTGATACAAAGCTCCCACATGAGTGGAGGTTCAAGTACTTGTACTAATTTCAATCTCAATATTTTTAAAGGTATATCATCTATATATGTATAAGTCTCTAGCAAGACTGAATCACTCTGATGAGATGTTTGGCATTGTGAAGGTGTGCATTTGCCTACTCTAAGTATGTTTGATTACCTCTCTTCAACAAACATTTTTGTGTATGCTTGCTGGTAAAATACCTCCACAGTGTTGTCAGTCCACTCTTGTGAGTGTAATCTTCTTTAAGTGTTCTCGAAAAACATTTTATGTTGAGGACGTTGAAATGCTGTGATGTTAGCCAAACATATTGCCTTTACTTTTATTCTTCCCTCCAAGGCATCTTATCATTTCTCTTTCTTCCAGGTACTGTAGGGCACCTAAGATATATCAAATGAAAAAAATCTAGCACTGGACCAGCACCTGAGGGTATGAGCACATGCCCTTGTCACTACTACTGACACATGTCTTTGCAATGTGGCTGAGAGGCATCAAGGATTTATCCAACACTGAGATGTCTGGTGGTGTGGCATTTCTAGCCTTACTGTTGGCGTCAATACTGCTAACATTCTTGCCAGTGTGCACAGGCTGCAATGTGTGGCTAGTCAACAATGTTTATGTTTCTGTGTCTAACATGTGCATGAACAATGATGATTGCTAAGGCAACATATTTATATTATTAATGCTTACACCACAGAAACATGCCTGGTGGTTATCCAATGACTTGCCAGGTGGAAACACCAGTCTTCTCCTGGATAGTAAAGACATGCATGCTATAACACCGTAACATGCGGAATGGTCATAATGCAACATTATCATGTTAACAAATTTTACATTAATATTAAACATAAAATAATAATAATAATAATAATAATATATATATATATATATATACTTTATATATATGTATATATATTTCTCTATACAATCCCCTGCTACACTAATGCACTTATCCCAGTGTTTCACTCGTGCTTACATACCATCAAGATTTCTCAGTATGCCAGGGCTATGATCAGACCGCCTGCTTCACGTCTGAAATTCTGGCCTCCCAGGACCTTCTTTATTTTTAACTTTGAATTCATGAATGACTGTGTGTACAGTTCTCACAGACAGATGCATCTATTCTGCACGCTGGAGAAAAGTTCAGAATGGAAAAGTGGGGAAAAAAAGTGGAGAATCTGTCAATTTCAAGGATCAGACAAGTTCACTCGCTGAATGTTAATGGGAAAGACTGCGGCTTTTTTTTACAAAAATGTCAATGTGTGTTACAACTTAAATCATGAGAAATTTCAGCACGAGTCCTGGTTTGACTTGAACGCATCTCGTATATAAAATTTATACCGTTGTACTTTATTTCTATCAGAAATCTTCTGTAACTTTTTTTCAATTTAAATAAGGAATTGCACTTTTACTTGATGAAACAAGTTGGTTATTTTTACCACCTCTGCTCTACTTGTAATTTCCTCTTTTTTTCTCTCATTGCTGTGATAATGCAACATCAAAGAAAAGCAGTATTTACACAACCCCAATTAGTTTGGTCACCCATGTGGGCTTATAGAAACAGCTGACAGGTGACAGCTGTTTGTTCTTTGGCAAAAACAACGCTTGTGAGAATAATCCCCTAGTTCCCAGAGTAGCTGCCCTGGTCATGCAGAACAAAATAAAATAGAATGTGTTCAATTACCAAGACTAGAAACTGGAAGACAAGTAAATCAGTAGGTGTGTAGAATTCTATGTACGTGGATCAATTAATGAATTTGATTCTCAACTTGATATAACCCAAGACCGTAAAATTATTACCTAAAAAGTTTTACTCAGGAACAGTTTTATTCAATATAACAGGTTTAGACTATGGATTGGTGTTTCAGTATTCACTATTTAAAAAAATGAATGGTCCCAGTAATGGTCATTCTTTTCATTATTGAGCAGCTCACTGAAAGCGAACGGTACCATTTTATTTTTATTGTTTAGCTAGAAACACTACCAAGCCACACAACTTACGCCTTTAGAACTATGCAGACCATATGCAGTACAGTCCATACAGTATGTATTAATACTGCTGCAGCATAATGGAAGTGTCTTCCAGGCATGCATATCATGCCGCATCATGCTTTTCTTCTACTGTAGGTGATTTAATTCCTATTAATAGCATCACAAAAAGTGAAATTAAAGTGACATTAGCACATAGAACATTAAAAGGGAAACAATAATGGAAATTAGTTAGAAGAGAACAGGCAAGAAAGTTTAAAAAAAAAAGTTTTAACTTTTGCCTGAAGTTAAAAACAATCGCAGAAGAATTCCATTAGTGGTGTGGATATGTAATCCACCACATTAGGAACACATTAAAACACATTTAAACATATCTGCATTCCCAAACAGGATATTCATCGAGATGTGTAAAGAACAAATAACAACAGCTACACACACAATCTTAGCCAATCTCGAAGCCAATGACACTTTATATACACTTTATATACATATATCGATACACAGTACATCAGATATGTAGATCAGCTACTGTATAACATTAACATCACTGCCAGGTGAGTTGATTAAGAATGATTATCAATTATATACCACAGAAACAGGTTTACAGAAAAGCAAATGTAAAAAAAACTAAACAAAAGAAAAAGAAGTAAATGCTGGAAACAACAGAAAGATATGAGAACACCCAGTGCATCATAGCCTGCTTCATATAGTCTATGATGCACTGGCAAAGAGGTCAAGCTTGTTGACCCAACCTGCAAACTCCCCAGATTCCAGTCCCATGGGATACACTGGACAAACAAGTCTGATCCTCAAAGACCTCAACCCTCAGCAACTCCCCTAGAGGTTCCTTGGAGCCAGAGCAACAAGAAGGGAAAAAAAAATACTAGGTTAAGTACAATAGTTTTAAAGCTATGGTTGATCTGTCTAGGTCAGTATTGTACAGGTCTGAATACATTCCAGCAATTTTTGCACATAACCAGCTCAGAAAACCCAGCACCTCCAGTCATGTTTTGACTGCAATAAGAGCTTAGATATCATTCTTTTCCCTGGTTTGGAAATTCCACTTGTCCAAAAGAAAGTGGAGGATACCCAGATAATAGACTGACATTGATGTTGAATTGGTGACCACATACTCTATAGACATGATATGAATTGCACTGCAGAATCCAAGATAATGCTCAGGAACAACATAGTGGTGAAATATTTCACTGAATCTGACCTCAGCTAATTTGGGAGCTTGGTGATGAAATCAACTGAAATATGACACCAGGGATGATGAGGAACTGGAAGACATTTAAGCAGGCCAGTGGGTCAGTGTCTGGTGATGTGGGAAGGTTTATTTATTTGCACAAAAACAGTTTTCAATGCCTACTTTTCCAAAAGTATATAATACTTACCAGTGACAACAGGGACAAAACCTATCCTCTCTGGTCTGATCCCACACAAAAGTCAATTCAGCACAAATTGTCCCCCAATAATGCTAATGCTTGTCATGATAGAATGACACCAGAACACCCAGTGCACCAAAGCCTATCATACACAAGCCCTGGCCCTAAAGAGTTCAAAGCTGCCGACTCAGCCTCCAAATTCCCCAGATCACAATCTGATCGAGCACCCATGGGATGCACTGAATAAACAAGTCTGATCCATGAAGGCCCAACACTTCTAGTTGTGTTCTTGATGCAGACCAATTTGGAACCAAGTTTATGACTTTTGATGTGCTGGAGTGCAACAGAGCCTTTTGGACTAAATAAAAACTTTTATTCATACACTATTTATATCACAACGAATAAGGAAAGAAGAAGACTTATGAAGCATTTTTCTCAGAAAACTGTTGCCACTAAAATCGGAGCTAATTTAATATTTCTGATATAGAGTATAAACCTATGGCATTTATCACGATAGAAAATTGACTTATATTAATATTCACTTTTACAGATAGAACAAAAAAAGGAGTATTTTCCATGAATGCTACTCATGGGAGAAAGTAAGCCGGTGTGATCTGGCACTGTATACCTAAGGGTATGCTTGATTTATTGTTCTGGGACATTTGATTAAAACAAAACAAGTTATGATCATTTTGAAAGTTTTGTCAATTTTTATATAAGCCTGTTAAAGGTTGTACTTTAAACATTAAAACAAATGTTTTGCTATACACAATGTCAAGTGTTTCTAATTGCTTTCTACTCCCTACAGGTATTAGAATATTAAAATATTCTTGTCAAGGATGCATGAAACTGAGAAGATATGAATAATATGAAGCCATGAAGGTTGTGGTAGAATTTAATACTGTTGTAGGCAAGAATTGAATACTGCTTTCACTCCTGATGCTAGCTAAAACATTTATGTTTAGGTGTGAAACTATAAAAGGTCACATAGAAATAGAGAGCCCAGCACTAGGTCTTTTTGAGTTGCACTATAAGGCCAAAAGCACATGGACACCAGACCATTCACACCTATAAGTGCTTTGTGAATATTCCAATCCAGGTTTATTTCTGCTCTACTGTTATAATAACCGTTGCCCTTCTTGGAAGGCAGTCCACTAGATTTTGGAAAGTGCCTGTGTGACGGTGTGCCCGTTCAGCCAGAAGGCATTAGTGAGGTCAGCCACTGAATTTGGATGATGAGGTCTGGTGCGCAGTCTGCAATTCCAATTCATACAGAAGGTGTTCAGTGGGTTTGAGGCCAGGGCTTTCTGTATGCCACTTCCACACAAACCTTGGTAAAATATTCTTATTCTGTTTGTGCCTGGCACATACTGTAGCATGTTTGCACTTTATTTAGTGTACTGTGTTCATATCATTTTAGAGATTGACATTAGTTGTTGATATTTTATGTAAATCATGCATCACGCTGCTATTGCAACTAACATTAAACAGTTAATTATTACGTTATACTGTTTTATACTTGACTTAATTTTTTTGTACATAGTCATCTTGAGAATTAAAACAATGTGTCAAGTTTTGCAAGATTTTGTTTTATTACTGACTAAAAAGCTTTAACAATGTTGAAACTTAAAAACTCTCCTAATACAGGTAGTCCTCTACTTACAAACAAGTTCTGTTATACACATACAATATACCGGACTTTGGACATTTTATACATTCTCTTGCACATTGAAAATATATTCTGTATATACAGTATTGTAATTGTTAATATTGGTATATTGGTGAGTTACTTCCGTGATCGAACCAGAAATATACCCGTGGTTCGGTTGTATCTGTGAAAATTTTTAACTTAAATGTTTTAAGTCAGGGAGTACTATATTAAAGATTTTATTATTTTACATAAAGAAAAATAATTGCATAACTATCCACCCACATTGATGTGAAACCCCTAAATTAATTCTCTTGATCCCCTACACACATAGAAGCTGTTCATATAATAGGTCAATCACAGCCTGGACACTTCACAAACCTGGGCGTTTTGGATGAGTAGAAAATAGAGAAAAACATTACCACAAAAAAAATAAAAACAATAATAAAAAAAATCAAGTCTCAATTCCCAGCACACAATTTTTCTTTGGTCTGAGATTGAACTGTTTGGTCTCAACTGAATCTGACAGCGCTTGAGCAATTTTGACAATAGACAAGGAAAAAATATCAAGGATCCAGATGTGAAAAGCTGTATGAGACATATCTCAGGAGACTGTGGCCTCACACCTCCAGGGTCAAGGGTTTGAATCCTACCTTCCTGCCTGTGTGAATGGAGTTTGCTTGGTGGGTTTCCTCCAGGTAATCCAGTTTCCTCCAACATTCCAAAGACACGCAGGTTAGTCTAATTTCCGTTCCCAAATTGCCCACATTGTACGAACATGTGCGTGATTGTGCCCTGCAATAGTTTGGCACCCCGTCTGTGGTGTACCCATCCTCAAATTCAGCCAGCAAATTGCTGTATTTACATTTAAAAAATCCACAATTAGATGGCAAAGTTGCAATTAATTTATTGTTGCATTACTAAGCTCTAGGGGGCTATTTACAGTGTGCATGGAACTTAGCTTCTCTAATAAGAGAATTTTAAACATAGTAAGATGTCTGACTTACTGAGCCATATAAAAGATCATTAATTAAGGGTTTGGAAGTGTTTTGCTTTAATTTGCCCTATAAATCAGAATAATTATATCTCTAATTCATATACGTTAAAAAAAAAATTTTAATTATTCAAAGCATGTTTTTTTTTCTTTCGTCAATTAGCCACGCTGCATTTTCAATGCAATCTATCTATCTATCTATCTATCTATCTATCTATGAGCGGTATATATATCTGGAAAGAAATGGTGGTTGATTTAACAATTCATGCAGTTGTGGGTGGATTGGCATTTGGGATCTGTCTGTGGTGTCTTGTTAAATTTTTCCTATACTGTTTTGAGGATAATAACCATCAGGAAAGGCTGGATTTGAAGCATAGCACATTTGTGTGGGCAGCAAGCTCAGTTGGACTTGGCATGTCTCAGCTTATTTTTTTGTTTCTTTTTTTTATTATTATTATTATTTATTTATTTATTTGTTTTCCTGTTTCCTTTGTGAACTATACGAGCAGTGCAGTCTTGCCGGGTTTGTCTTTTTGCACGAGTGAGATTTATATTAATCTGCATGCATAATGCGGCAGACTTCATTTGCTAGCACGGTGTTTGAGCTGTGTCTTGCTTCATAATGGATAGCGAGATTTGCAGCAGAGCTATTTTAAAGTGGGCACATTATGTAGGAAATGGTTTTACATCCTTCTTCTCCTGATATGAATTTGGACCCGTTTGTGCCAACACATGGACAGAGTTGAATACAAGGTTGAAATGCCTATAAAGCGGGACTATTATGTAAATTACGTTTATAAGATCTCGGCCTAGTCGCCATCGAGTGCATATTGCGACATCGTTACAGAAAAAAATCGCAGTATCTTAGCAATAAAAAGTTTAAAGCATTGACGTATAAAATAAGTATATGGTAGAACTCACACTATATCTACTTAGCCGTAGTGGGGAAATAAATGGGTGTGTGTAAATGATGAAATATCAACAGACAGACAAGAAAGACACTTTGCCTGCTGCTCTGTCACGAGAGATAAAAACGCACTGGCCAGTAGATACAGCTGAACATTCTTCTGATGTGTTCTTTATGAATCTGCCATAAACAGGGGCATGGAAAAAAGAAAATGGTTCAAAATAAATATATAAAACATTCTGTGTGTGTTATCTGCAAGAAAGCAGAGCAGGAGTATTATTTTTGTGAAGGTTGAAGTGACTAATTTGTTGGGACATTACATACACGATGTGGACAAAAGTATGTGGACACACCATCATCACACCCACATTTGGGACTTGCAACCTATGCAAACTGTTGGCATAAACTCTGAAGCACAGAATCATCTAGAATGTCTTTGTTTGCTAAAGTTATGAAATTTGGATAAAAATTTGGAATATGATGTTCGACAAGTGCTTATGAATCTGATTTGACCTTCCCATGCATCTCTTACTGTACATCTCTCTTTATTCCATGTCATATGTCCATAAAATAGCTCCCTTGTTCCTTATATGGTAATACATTGTTTCTACTGTATACAACATGCAAATAGCTTTAATGTAGTGGACTCATAAAGTGGACTAATGATTTTATACAGTAAATAATTTGCTGTTAATAAACCAGGAAGAACATTCAGTCACATCATGCATGCCGTGTGTGTGTGTGTGTGTGTGTGTGTGTGCACATTTGTCTCTCTCCTGGCTGTCAATTCTTCTATCACTTTTAAAAGGGCTTACATTGATTATTACACTCTGTGTCTCCATTCTTCAGCAAGGATTTACAGTGGCTTACTGTAACATTACAATTTCATGCCTCCAGCTTTTTTGTGTCTCTGAGATGTGTGATTTTTTTTTTTTTACTTGAATTTTTCTGAATTGAGAACAAAAAAAGACTAAAAAGATGACTGTTGGGGAGAAAATGCTCTGAAATTGTATTTACAGATGAAACACTGTGCATGGTCGTGTATGTGACAAATAAAATTAAAATTTAACATTAACACCACTGTCAGGTGAATTAAATAACATTGTTTATATACCAGTTTTAAAATTTTTATATAATCATTTTCCATTAATTATATACCAGTAAACTGGAGACAGGATAATGGACACTCAGGGCTCACCCATGCCAACAGGGACCAAAGGCCAGTCTAACTGGTCTGATCCCACAGAAAGCACAAATTGCTGAAAAAAGTTCAACCTGGCTATGATCGAAGAGTGCGGCATGTATGGTGGCTTAGTGGTTACCACTGTCGCCTTTCACCTCCAGGGTCAGGGTTCATGGAGTGGGCTCCTGGGGTCTTTTTGCATGGAGTTTGCATGTTCTCCACATGCTTGGTGGGTTTCCTCCCACAGTCCAAAAACATGCAGGTTAGGATAACTGGCGTTCCCAAATTACCCATAATGTGTGAATGACAATCAGGCATTAAGCTGGCAACCGGACCCCATAAGTAACTACCACAGAAACAGAGGATATACCTCCAGGGTGGGGTGTTTCCATAGCCAGGTGTGCCAGATGGCAAGTGGACAGACCAAAATAACAAAAAAAAAGAAAAAAAAAGAAAGAAAGGTATTTGCAACGTACAGCGCTTAAAGGATTGACTGATAAATTTCATGTGCCAAACACAACAGCAGAACTGCAGACAGGTCAGAGCTGTTTTGTATGGTCCATTCATCCATATAGGAACCTCTATAGTTCAACTAGGGACCGTGGAGGCCAGTGGTGACCATTGTATTTATTCCCATTTTTACAACTGGGGTAGGACCTCTTTGGGAGAGAATTTGGGAACGCCAATGAGTCTAATCTGCATGTCTTTAGACTGTGGAAGAAACCTGAAGCAAGCATGGGGAGAAAATGCAAACTCCATACACACAGACCCAAGGCGGGAATCGAACCCGGACCCTGGAGGTGTAAGGCAACACTGCTAACCACTGCAAGTCACCATGTTGCCAAACATACAGTAATGTCAGTAAAAGTACATAACACCCTTTAAATAAAAATTTCGAAGTCTTAGAGCAAAGTTTTTACATGTTGATTTCATTAAGGATTTTCTTACAGGCCATTAAAGTAGAGGTTCTAGAGTTAGTTTGACTGTCTAAAGTAACAGCAACAACAACAAAAAAACAACCTTTTATACTGACACAAACATGGGGGTAGAACAACCTGTAATTAAACTGCACAAAGCAGCTGATGGTAGCTGCATGTTTCTAATTGCATACTGTCAAGAGGACAAAAAACGTCTTGAACACTGCTGTTGCCTTGGCAACCAGGGGAGAAAATGATGGTAATTAATGGGTGCACAGAAATTTAGAAACAGAGTCTAAACTATTTATACATCGATCTCTTTGTACCGAGTTGTCAGGGTGTGTTCAAGATAAAGCACGTCTCGGAGTTGACTTCACATGGGAAATATATATCAGGTAATAATAACATCACAGGATAACCTGCTCTGAGATTTGAAAAATCAGCTTCGTCTTGAACATATGCCGATATGGCTTGTTGAATGAAATGTTGACACTTATTGAGCTGTTATAAACAGCATTGTTTGTTTGCTATAAAATACTCATGGAGTTGGGGTCTGTTCTTCATTAGAGACATTTTGATTGACTTTGTCCCAAATCTTTGAGCAGATCCGTCCCTGACCTCTAACTAATAAGGAAAAGAAATACTGTGACATCACAACCAATCAAAATTCTAACCAGATTCCATTGGGTACCGCCATATATTCCAGCTAAAGTAATCTCTGTATCTCTGCGTCATTGCTGCTTTATTTTAAATAGTCCTGCTGTGTTTATGTTTTAAGTTGACACAATCAAAAGAGCCCTAATCTAGAAGAATAAAATCTGTCACTGTCCCACAAAGAGAAATACTTGAACACGTAATTTGAAGGAGCTCAAAAGACAGTTTATACCATCCTGATTACAAAGCATTTATCCTTTCATATAGAAATCTGTCAGCTTAAATCATTTAAATTGCATATTGATGCATCTCTTTGATGCAGTGCTTTTTAAAATGTGTATTCCTTTCTAACCCTAAGCAAATATTGAATTTTACTAGAAAGTTTTTGGTATAAAAAGACATTTAAAAAAAAGACCTATTAGTATTTGTGTGTTATGATAAAGATTATACTTTTGAGTTCCTGCCAGGCTGCATTAAAGTGTTTTGGTGCTGATAAAGGTTATATTTTTGAACTGTTTATTTGTTTCTTATTAGCTAATAAATTTCATTCATTCATTCATCTTCTATACCGCTTTATCCTGTATTCAGGGTCGCGGGGGGCCTGGAGCCTATCCCAG
>JAQMYG010000004.1:17265522-17283775 GCA_030014215.1 Clariallabes teugelsi
TTCACTGTAAATTCTACGGTTATCCCAAGTTTTGTGAAATACGGTTTTATTCTGTAGCATTTATACGGTATTTTACTATTAGAATTACGAACATTTTTTACAGTGTGTGCTTCATTCTCTCTCTTCCAAACATACCACTGATGCGTCTGTGTCTTTTTCTTTTATATATATATGTTTTTAGCATATTGGAGCTGATTTTTCTTGTGTTTTAGGGTTAGTAGTGGGGTACATCTTGAGATGACCTTCAGTGTTCAGTATGTGCCTTATAGTGCAGAGTGAAACTTTAGTGCCTGCTGCCACCAAGTCTTTCTGTAGGTTCTTTGAAATAAGTGAGTGTTTTTTAACCTGGTTGCAGCAGGTGATAGCTTCTACCTTCTGCCACATCCAGGTCGTGTAGCCACAATTTCTTCAACTTTGAACTTCCCACTGGGAACATTTTCTTTGCTATTTTTTTTATACCCTTGTCCTTATTTGTGTAAGACAATCATCTCCTCTCTTAACTTTATGGACAACTCTCTTGACCATGCCATTTCCGACATGCTGTCAAGCATCTCCATCAACAAACTAGTAAGTTCAGGTATTTTATGTGTTCTAAATCAAGTACACCTGAGGCATCTAATCTGTGCTTGAGACAACACCTGATTTACAAATCTGTGCTCTAATGAGGGATTTTATTCAGGGGGTTGAATAATTCTGAGACTGCAGTAGTCATTAAAATGGGCAATTTGTGTTAGATTTTGAGAAACCACTTGTTATATTAGTTGTGTTGAGCTATTTAAATTGCCCTTGTTTCACTGATTTATTACAAACAGCTGCAAGATAACAATTTTGGATAAAAAAAAAAACTATTCATTTTCAATGGGGGTTGAATAATTTAGTATACACCATCCCATTCCATTATCCAGGTTGATGTTGAACATGGCACTGTATTTACTTCACATATCCGGTCAAGTTTTATGGTGGAAGTCACAATTAACCTAACCGCCAGTTCCCAATGGGCTGAACAAGCCAATCAGGAGATCAGCCTCTTCTTAAGAACTTATTGTGCCAACAACCATGGGGGATTGCTTCCAGTTTCTTCCATTGGTGGAATAAGCCGGAAACCCACTTTTTCATTTTGCCACACTTTTAATCTTGTTTCAGTGTGCAAACCCCACAGCTTTTCCAGCTATGGATATTTGGTTCTGGAAGATTGAACAGATATGGAAGAGTGCATATAAACATTTAAAAGCAACAAGGAAGAAAATGAGCCCTAGGTATGGGCTGATATGGGCTGATCCCTAGGCACATCAGCCCATATCAAGTGCTCTAACAAATGAAATCAGATCAGGCACCTAATGTCTAGACTTACTGTACCATGTCACATGTCAAGACTCAAGGTGGTCCATCCGAAATGAAAGATGACACCACTCATTACCCAACCAGAACCACTAGATAATGAAGGACAACCAGCATACTTAGTCAAGGTGATCCTCAATTCCTAATGTTGAAATAGCATGCCATTAATTAAGAATATAAAAATTGCATAGAATATAAATGTTAGCTCGTGGACCATGACATCCTCAAACTTTAGTCGTGTACATTTTTCCACAGCCACCATCCTTAACTCCAATTTCCCTGTCTTAGGGGAAAACCAAGAAAGTTACTCCATAAATAATCCCTGAAGCGAGGAGGTGTGGAAGTGAATTCGGTCTGCGTGTGAATGTGAATTCGCAAAGAACTCGATTTCCCAACAGTCACCACAGACTACAAACATGGCCGTCAAGAACGCCAATTCCTAAGACTTTATTACGTGTTTGTTCTTCCAGGCGGCTAGACTTTGCTTATTGCCTCAATGACATTTTAGTTTTTGCCCATTGTTTAATTCATGACATACAGACAATCATTTTCTGAGATGTACAATTCTATAGCACGCCATGTTGGCCATTTGTACTGTAGATTCACCAAACTGTAACATTATCTGTCGCTATTTAATTTACATTTCAGCACTGCAGCTAACGTCTAAGCTCCCATAATCTTTATTTGATTTTTGTGCTTTTTCCTGACTTTGAAAACACCCACTCACAATCTGCATTATTGTGCAGAAGGCTCACAGCATCGTTCATTACTTTAGAGACACAAGGAAATCCTAGAGCTGTTCTCATTCTTTCCACCTTTGCCCAGAACACATCAACCCTGTAGGCTCTGTGCAGCTGGTCACCAACAACTGCTCATTCTTAAGCAACTGTACAGTACTGTACCTCCGCAAATTCAGCTTTTATACCACAAAACAACGGTAATGCATAATTATAAGAAGAGTTTAGTTGACGAATAAATAAATATGTTTAACAAATAAACATTCATCTCCCAGACTGACAGCAAGGATGTTAATGCATTACCTGAAGCTAAGTTCTTCACCCAGTGCTCATAGTCAGACTTGCATTTACTTGTCCTTTGACAAACTTCATCGGCATAAATGTCGGCAGTAGCTTTGTTAGAAACTATTCCATCTCCGACACGATGACACCAATTCGTGAACACTCACTCACTCATTGTCTATACTGCCGGAGTACCCTGAGGAAACCCACCAAGTGTGGGGGAACAGGCAAACTCAATGCACACAGACCTGAGGCAGGAACCGAAACTGGAGATGCGAGGCTAAGTGACTAAGCCATTGTGCCACCCAATTTTTAACACATTTGCAAGAAATTACAAATACATATGCTGTTCTGATAGAGTTTTTTTTTCTTTTTTAAAGTTATCTACCAGTTCCAGTACCAGTCTTTCACCTATTTACACCTTCATGGATTTTAGGCTTACATAGTAACTTCTTAATGCAGATTACCAGGTCTAACACTCCTCCAATGACTTCAGTTTGTATAGTTGTCCACTTGCACATACTCTTGAGTGCTAACAGAATAAAAACAAATTAGTGGGTAATAAACAATTCAATGAAATTGATTTTATTTATTTTATTTCAAAGGAAGCCAGAGCTGTTGTACTGAATAACAGCATTACCTGAGGCATGCAGCCTGCGGCATCATGCCTGCGGCCAAATCACAGTCGTGATGTATATATGTATATATATACAGAGAGAGAGACAGAGAGAGACAGAGAGAGAGAGAGAGTATATACATTTAACATTGGAATGAAGAAAGTGTGTGATATCTGTGACTGTGGTAGCTGAGCAGGTTTGAATATTTTAGTTAATTTGCACACCTTCACACGCAATGGGTATCAGAAAGTTCTTTGTTTATTGTCAGCTAAGAGAGCATATTTAAGCTCTTACATCAATCACGGCTCTACAGCCAGTCACAGGCATTTGTGATCAAACACACGCAGAGGGAGCAGATAGCGATTTCCTCCGAATGTATGACACCGCACCCAGCGGTGTGTGAGCGTAAAGATAAAAAAAGATGCAGTTGGCTAGAAAACATGTGATAGACTGACTGGTAGTAGTAGCCTTAATGTGGGAGTGCCTTAATGACCGTTGGAATTGGAGTAATTGAGCACTTTAAAATATTACTCAATTACAGTACATTATATCGGGGCGGCACGGTGGTGTAGTGGTTAGCACTGTCGCCTTGCACCTCCAGGGTCCAGGTTCGATTCCCGGCCAGGCTCGATTCCCGTCTCTGTGTGCATGGAGCTTGCATGTTCTCCTCGTGGTGTGGGTGGGATTCCTCCGGATACTCCGGTTTCCTCCAACAGTCCAAAGACCTGCAGGTTAGGCTAATTGGCATTCCCAAATTGCCCATAGTGTGTGAATGTGTGGTGAGTGTGTGTATATGTGTGTGCCCTATGATGGATTGGTACCCTGTCCAGGGTGTACCCCGCCTCGTGCCCTAAGTCTCCTGGGATAGGCTCCAAGTCTCCGCAACCCTGAATACAGGATAAAGCGGTAAAGAGGATGATTGAGTAAGTGAGTGTACAGTATATAATTTAATAATTATAATTTAATAAGTTAATAATTAGGCTACTCCAAGCATGTTGAGCAGACAACCATCTCAGTATGCACTGGATGGGCTAAAATCAAGAGAATAGGCTACTTCTATAATCCAAGAACAGAAATTTGAAAGGTTTTCATGGTTTTCAAGGTTTTCACTGAAATGGAGAAATAAATCCCCCCCCCCCCCACAATGAAACTGTCTGATGCTAGAGCTGGTAGCAGACTGATGAAGTGGTCACTCAGTGGTTGTTGCTAGATTACTGTATGTTCTGCTACAAGGTTTCCGAAATAAACATCCTCATTAAGGTGCCTTGGTGATTTTGGCTCTTTTTTTCTTTTCTGTGTGACATTTTGCTTTGAGGTGATTTCTATTGAGGCAACACCTGCATATCATTTTATTATGTTATTGTTTCACTACTTTTGACTATTTCACACAGTCAAATTGAGAACTTAATCTTGAGTCAAACTGGGACTTTTGCTTGGGCGCAATAACAGGGCACAGTTATAAATTACCTTTATTCCTCTAAATTATAAATTACCTTTATTCCTCTAAATAATTCCCTGCTATACTAATACATTTATCAAAGTACTTCACTAGTACCTGGAACCCATCAAGCATTTTCTCAGTATGCCAGAGCCATGATTGGACTTCCAGGAACTCTTCAACAAAAGGGCATAAGACAATAACATCAAGCCGTGTTCCTGTAATATCCAAGTGGACAGATGTGTCTGCCCCGCAAGTTGACAAGTTATTCGACAATTCTTCTTCAAATTAGCTTATTGCGGTGAAGAGGTTTGTGTGCCCTTATGAACCTGGGAGCTGTGTTGTCTCCCAAGGCAAATTAGTCTCAGGCGAGAGGATGATAAGAATGGTTTGAACTAGACCCTATGAAAAACAGACTCTGGTGGATTGAGCGGATGAGACCTATCAATCTAGGACCAACAGTCATGAAGGCGGTTTCATCAAGCAACCTGGTGCGCTAAGAGCACGATATGACACGAACGATGCTCTGGTCTACCACCGCGCCGAGCCCATCTCCAACCGTCTCTGTCCTGCTATTGGAGTAAGATGACTACACGCACATCTCCCTCACTAAAATATTTACTTCCTGAAAACCTTAAAGTCCTGTGGCAATAGGCGAGTGATGAAGCAGCAGGTGTGGATTCACTGGGAGCTGTAGCCGCGGACCCTAACACAGGCGGCTCAGGTCTAATGGTCGTCTTCATGCTGACCGAAGCAACAGCTGGATTCGGCGTCTACCTGAGTGACTGAGCAGAACCACACTGTTCACCTCTGTAGTATGAGGAAGGACTAGAAAAGTTACCCTAAACATTGTTTGCTTCACAGAACCTTGGCCAGCTTACCCTGGCTGGAGGGGATCCCATTCATGCGGTCGAACAAAAAACTTCAAACTTCAAAGCAAGGTGACACCACTCATTATTGGTACATGGAATGTTTGTATGCTTCACCCATGTCTTCCCAACATGTGGCAGAGCATTCCGTGCCTGTATTGGCCTTACTTATTGGCCACCTGCAGACACATTGTGGACAACCCTCATCCTGCTAGATGTCAAGGTCCTCATCGAAACCTATGGATGAACATATATATTCAATTAAATTCAATCAATTATAAAAAGTTCTTAAGGATCAGGTGTTCCACTTACTGAATGTTAACGGGAATGAATGCAGTGGGCTTTGGGTGACCTCAGCCGGGATCGTCATTCACGGACATACAACTAATTAAAATGTTTGCATCAAGCAATTTTTTTTTTACTGCTTCTAAGATTCTCTGTGTTATGCCTTTGTTCACTTGCAATTTCGTCACAACTCTCGGTTTGACTTTAACACCCTTTGTAAAATAAATGAGTTATGCAAATCTGGCTAGTTTATGTTTTGGATACTCAATAATGATGCTCTGCAACATCTGTACGCCATTTCAGCAAAAACAAACAAAGATACAAAACCAAAGAATCTTAAGGGTAAACTTTTGAGTCTTTGTAAGGCAGGTAAGAGGTTCTGACACTCACAAGTCTCACAGTTTTGTGATTAATTTATAATGGATTCCTGCTCTTTTACATAATCCTTATTCAGCATTGAGCCATCATTTCAGTCCTACAAAGCTGACCAGGGTGTGTGTGTGTGTGTGTGCGTGTGGGCGCGCGCGTGTGTGTGTGTGTGTGTGTGTGTGTGTGTGTGTGTGTGGGTAGGTGGGTGGGTGGTTGTAAGATATAACACTATGCTGATATAAAGAATCAAAGGCAGAGAATACGATGTGATACACATTGAGAGAAACAGGAAAAATACAGAATACAGAAATAAACAATTAAAGAGGCAGACAAAAAAAATTGAAAGAAAGACAGAAACAGAAAGAATACAGAACACCACAAGATACAGAAGGACAGAAACAATGAAAATGGAAGAGATGGAAAAAGAGATGGTGAAAAATATAAAAAAAGAGATGCAGAAGTGGGACAAAAGATGAATAGCGGTAGAGAGATAAAGAGCAGAACTGAGACAAGGAATGAAACATCAATGTAAGGTAATAGGAAATGTTGGAGGAAAAGAAAATTGGTAGAAGCGAATGTGTGTACGAATGAGAGTTGGCACATTCAGAGAAGCAGCTTCTGGGTAATGAGGTAGCCTACCAGCCCTTTCCTCATAATTTGCCAGAGGTGTCCCATTAAAGAAAAATTTGTAAAGCCATTTTAGACACTCAACCAAACTGATGATATGCGGGAAATGATATATAAAAATGCAACAGGCTAATGAAATTTCTGCTCGGTTCGGTATTATTACCTCCCACCTAATCCAACCTCTCTCCTCTCTTATTGCTCACGTTCCCATCTTCTTGTGTCTGTGTGTTGTAGGTAAAGCACAGCAATGCACAAGAAGCTATAACAGAGCACAGTGCACATGTCAGTTTAAATATTAGATGGCTTTCCAATCAGTACTGTTTCACAAATCTGGTTCTTTATTAGACTTCTGGCAAGTAAATCATTGCAGTTTGAATTTGAACTTTGAAGATAATCATATTTCTCATTACCACAGTATACAGTAGTTTTAGTTAAGTATATTTTTAAAGTGAAACAGAAATGCATTAGGACATTTAAACCACGGCACTGTTCAATACACAGTTCTGATTAAGCGCTCTTAATCACAAGGACATGCACTTTCCTGCGTCACTGAATGTAATAGAAAAATAAATAAGCAGAGAAAAAAAAAAGCCAAGATCAATGACAATACAGGTTTTAGACATGAAAGTAATTCCATTACCAGGAAACAACAATCAAATATACTCTATTAGTGTTTTATTAGTTTTAAATTTCAGGTAATGTCTCCAGGTTCATGTTTGCAGTTTTTGTCTAATTTTAAAACAACGAAGCTGTACAATTTTTGTCAGTGTTTTAGTATTTAGTTTTTTTTTTGGTTGTCATTTACAGTCGTAAATCAGATCTTCTTAACCATGTCACATCGAGCCACGCTCCCATTACGTTTGCAAAAAATTTGTGACAACATCATAGATGCATTGCGAACTTGAAAGGGACATGGCTAGGAAGTAGTCTGAACAATATAAATGCACATTTGACCCAATAAGAAATGAGAATAAAAGAAGAAATACAGTGCCTTGCATACTGTAAGTAGGCACCTCCTTGAACTTTTCCACATTATGTAATGTTAGAGATCAAATAGACATTGTTGGGACTATATGCCATGAGTCCAAACTAAATAATACATAAAAACAAACAAGATACAAAAAAAAATCTACAATAAATAACAAAATAAAAGTTGTCATTGCATAAGTATTCAACCTTGCTGTTTTAAAACCTATTAATTATTTCTGGTGCTAAAGTTGCCTTAAGAATTCACATAATTTGTTAAATTGAGCCTAACTGTGCAGAATGAGGTGATCTTGACATTAAATAAACTTTTGGAAGCACCTCAGAATTTATTAGAGAACATGCTTGACAATGCATGAATGCCAAAAAGCTGTCAAAATTAATCAGGGTTAAAGTTTCAAGGTTTGGGTATTTATTTATTTATTTTTAAATCCAAACTTTTCACATCCTGCCTAGAACCATGAAATTCATCATCTAAAAAAATTAGAAAGAATTTGGCACAACTGTGACTCTGTCTATGTGAAAGGAGCATTATGGAGACACTGGACTACACCTCCCAATCACCATTGCCCTTGGTAACATATCCTATTGTATTTTTTTTTTTGCCTAATGTTATTTATTTACGAGACTGCACTTGCATCCACGCCTCCTGCTTTGTGACAGATTGCTCGCCCTCCGAATAAATGCAGCAGGAAGGCACAAAGAACCATGGGTTCTGCTACAAGGTTTCTTAAATAAACATCAAAGTGCTAGGATATACTGTACATGCCAGTTTTTCATGATACAGATTTTCCCTAGTGCTGGTTCCCTTTTTAAAGGAAGGGTTTTCCCCATGATCCAGTATGAGCCTTCCTTTCACAAATTTGGGGGAAGGCTATAGCCAGTGTGTCAGCCCAGAGCTGCACAGCACAAGTGTGAGGGTCAACAGAAAGGCCCTGCCAAGAAGGTTACACCAGGGTCCTGAGGAGCCTCCACTGCAAAGCTTAGGTAGAGGTCAGTGAGGCGACCTCTAAACGGTGGAATCCATTTAGATATGTATCTTGATGATTTTGTGTGGTGCCACAGTGACTCAAAATCTTTTCTTTTTTCTTTTTATTACAGAGGAATCTCAGCATACAAATCAGCATACAGGAGCAAATTATTTGCTGAGGTTGTTTACAATTGTAACAATATAAAAAAAAACAATACTTACAGAATCACAATAAAAATTTAATTGCAATAATATCGTATCGGCCCTCAATGTTATATATTGAATATATGTTAATTTTTTTTATTTATATTTTATTATATAGAGCAGGTGAGACAAGTTAATTCCTGTTAACGTTTATGTTGCTTCATCAGCAGTCTCTTTTCAAATTTTTTTTCCTTTGTTAAAAAAAAAGCCATCTTGTCATTTTATTGAGAAAACAGACTCCTGAGGACCTGGGAAGATTTACAAGGAACTGTCCCTGCACCAAAGTGCTGACATCAGTGAATCCTTCTAAAACTACAATAACAACTAAAACAACTTTTTGAAAAAAAAATAAAAATAAAAATAAAAAACACCACAAAAACTATTACAGTATATGGTGTCTTATATTATTCAGAGCATCCAACATACACACAGGTCCCTGTGTATGATTACTCACTTATCACTCACTTGATCTGTATACAGGGTGGCTGAGGCCTGGAGCCTATACCAGGAGACTCAGGGCATGAGGGGGGGGGGTACACCCTGAACGGGGTGCCGATTCATCACAGGACACACACACTCTGCAATCAGCCTAACCTGCATGTCTTTGGGAGGAAACCCATCAAGGACGATGACAACATACAAACTCCTCGCACACAGACTTGAGGCGGGAATCGAACTCGGAACCTGGAACCATGAGGCGACAGTGCTAATGCCTACTCCTTCCATACCTGTAACATAAAATGTCTCATCACAACAACTTCTTGAAATACAAAAACAACCACAAAAACTATTGTATGATGTCTTAGACTATTCAGAGCATCCAACCTAAAAATGTATGATTTAAATAAATAAATAAATAAATAAATAAATGGAAACAGTGTTAGAACGAGTGCATGAATAAAAACTGCTGTTATATAAAAATTAATCCACACCTTCTGACCAATCGTGTTCGAGGATTGAACACACACACACACACACACACACACACATGGAACGTGTGAACAAGTGTGTTTGCATCTGTCAGTAGAGGAAATAAAGAGAGAGAGAGAAAGAGGGAGGAGTGAAAAAGTGATAGAGACAGAACGAGAGAGACAGAGAGTGAGGGAGTGTGTGTGTGTGTGTGTGTGAGAGAGAGAGAGAGAGAGCATACTGTGTTTGTGCGCAGCAGTGGGGAAAGTCTGAGCGATAGAGACTCAGAGAGAGAGAGAGAGAGACGCGGATGAAGCCGATGATCTGGTGAGTGTGTGTGTGAGTGTGTGAGTGAGTGCATGCGTGTGCAGCGGGATGCAGCATCGCGTGCGCTGATGCGGGATCCAGTCGTGAGCGGGGGCGCGCGCTGATCACAGAAACGCACGGAGCCGTTTATTATTATTTTTTAATTATTTGTTTTTTTTTATTTTCCCGCCCCGCGGATGTGAGCGGTACAGAGCGCGCGCGGCGCGGCCGAGGATTCCGGAGATACAGCAGAGAGCGCGAGCTGGACGCGATGCTGCGTTAAGTTAAAGCGCTGGTAAGAATCTCAATCAGACTGCGGTCTTACTGTATCGATGACTTTAGCAGCCAAGTGTATGTGTGTATGTGTGTGTGATTTCTTTTAATAATAATAATAATAATAATAATAATAATAATAATGATTAAACTTTGCTAAGCAGATCTAATTCCCCGGGTCGATATAAGGCATAATCTCTGGGTTAGGCAACTTGGTCCAAGCGCGCAACCTCATGCTATAAGGCGCGATCCGTCCTCCCGCCTCACACACTGTCGCTCACTGTAGTCCTGTGCACGGTACACTTCACACCAGGCAGACTGGAACAGAAATGCGCACGCCGGCTAAAAATAGACACGTGTAACAAAATCAAAAGAGCCTCTTTGATGTTGCGCTTTGAGACGCTTTTTGATGTTCATGTTTTTCTTTTATTATTCGAACTTGTAACAGAAATCGTTACAAAGTTAATCTACAGTATGTACTGTAACGGATCCCCCTTATCCTATAATAAAACACTTCGGTCCTGATGGGAGTGGTGAGTGGTATTTTCCAGGATGATAGGATAGTGGATCGTCATCCCCAAGACACGGGGACTAAACCGTTTTACGAATATAAAAATAACAGACTAGATATAAATCATACAGTATGTTATGGCTTAGAGACTCACAGGATCTCATGCGCGTGGGACTGATGTGTTTAAGCTTTCCATTAGGCTCATCATAAAAACACCGATACGTTTAGGATATACAGTAGATGGCTCATCCGTCTAGTTCCAGAGACTTGTAGGATCTGTGCCAGGGCTGTTAGAAGCTGTTCAGTCGGCTTTCAGATTCGAGGAAAATTCAGTGCGAGTCATGCTCAACAGTCACCAAGCTAATAAACTATTAATAATAATTATTATTATAATAAAAGATAGTCTGTTTCCTATGTAACTATATAGTATGCAACCAGCTGGAATTAAGATTCAATTATTTGTCACATGTACCTTACAGTAAAGCGAATTAATTTTTCCACATAACCAAAAGGATGCTTGGGTCAGAGCTCAGGGTCAGCCAGAATACAGCATCCCTGGAGCAGATAGGGTTAACAGCCTTGCTCATGGGGCTCAACAGTGGCAACTTGGCGGTGCTGGGACTCAAGCTCCTGATCAGTAACCCAGTAATCCACAGCCTTAATTGATTGAGCCACCACTGCCTTTATTTATGACATGATTACCAGGCAGAAAATAATTCTGCAAAAAAAAAAACAGGACATAAAGATTGAGGAACTTTTTAAAAATATATTTTTACGGCATCTGGCAGACCTCCTTATCCAGGGCAACTTGCTCAGGGACCCAACATAAGTTTGTGGTGCTGGGGTTTAAACCTGGGATCTTCCAGTTAGTAGTACAATGCCTGAACCATTGAGCTCCACCTGTCCATTGTTTTATTAAACGTGTGTGGCGTAGTGGTTAGCACTGTTGCCTTGTCTGTGTGCATGGAGTTTGCATGTTCTCCCTGTGCTTGGTGGATTCTTCCGGGTACTTAGGTTTCTTTCCACAGCCCAAAGGCTAATTGCCATTCTCAAATTGCCCGTAGTGTGTGAATGAGCGTGTGTGTGTGTGTGCCCTGTGATGGATTGGCACCCTGTCCAGTCTGTACCATGCCAGATGCCCTAAGTCTCCTGGGATAGGCTCCAGGCTCCCGCACGCTGTATATAGGATAAAGCGATATAGATGATGAGATGATCTATTTATAACTAATTACAAGACAGACATTAATTACACGAAAACAGCCAACGACATTGGGGGAGAGGATAGTAAGTGGAATTAAATATTCATACACTTTTGTTTTTTTTGTTATTTTAATATATTTGCATTGCATATACTGACTTCATGTTTGCACACATAACGAATTATATAAAAGGTAACTGACATGCAAAGGTATTTAGGCACTATATTAAAAATACCATTTAAAAAATCTACTTCCAGATATATATGCTGTAAATATTACACCTTGTAATAGGAACTTCCTTATGAGTTTAGGCAGAAGGATATTAAATGATATTTAAATAATAATAAAAAAAAAAAAAACCCTACAGAGCCATAGCAAAGACCTTAAACATCCCTTTCAGAACAATTGTTTAGACATAGAAAGTACCTGGAACCATGACCTATTGTCTCCAAACAAGTGCACCATGGACATTTTTACCATCGGCTCTCAGACTAAATATGAATCAGGTAAGAGAGAAGTGAACACAAAGAGTTGCAGAACGATCTGAAAGCAGCAGAAATGACAGCTATGCAGGAAACAGCAGGTGTTTGTCTAGACAAAACAAAGTAATAATGGTTATTCAGTTTTAGGTTTCCAAACATACAGTACTGTGCAAAAGTCTTAAGCCACCCCTAATTTCTTTAAATTTAATTAATTTAATATCAAATAGTATTGATTTAAATCAAATTGTGTTCACTAAAGTAAAGAAACAGGAATAAACGTTTACTGTGACAGGCTTTAAAGTGCCTAAAAATACAATTTAAAAATTAACATGTACAGTAACAACCTCAGCAGCAACCGCATTTCCCCTCTCGTCTGTTCCAACCACTCAGCATTCAGCATCGCCAGCCTGATAATCTGCATCTTTTTCTCACCGGTTCATGCCTTAAATTAGATGTTTTTATGCATAAATGATTTATACAGTAGGTCACTGTGTGACTTAACAAATAAAAACCTTCCTCTGAAACTGGTGAGGTACAGGGCCTGAACTGAGAATAATAAACAAAACCAAAAAGTCCTCCACGAAGCCTGGAAAAATCTTACTATTACTGGCTCTTTAAAAGCTATATACTGTACTGTACAGTATACTATATTAAAAATACTTTGGGCAGTGGTAGCTCAGAGGGCTAAAGCACCGAGTTACTGATCGAAAGATCAGCGGTTCGATCCCCAGCTCCACCAGGTTGCCACTGTTGGGCCCTTGAGCAAGGCCCTTAACCCTATATGCTCCAGTGGTGCTGTATAATGGCTGACCCCAGGTATACTGGGATATGCAAAGAAGGAATTTCACTGTGCTGTTGTAATGTATATGTGATGAATAAAGGTTTAACTTAAAGACAAAAAATAGTAAGAATGCACTTTTTTCCCTCTCATGTAATAGTGACATAATTTTTAAAGAGAGCAGCAGGCTGAAAATCAGCAACATTTAAAATGTCATCCACATAACAAACTATCTAGCCCAACTCTATGGGATGTTAAAATAATGTAATAATTAAACAAACAACTCATCTAATCTGCCAAAAATGTTTGTTATATTTTTGTGTAATGCATTATGTTTATATAACCTTAAAGATGAATGTAAATTAATAAAACGTAAAAAATGAATAAATTCTAAGAAATGCAAGAACACATTAAAAGTAAAATGTAAATTGCCTTTTACTGTCTTTTAAAATTATTTATCTTAGTTATTCATAATTTTAGAAAAAATGGTTATAAATTTAGAAAATTGAAGTAAAAATACAGCATTGGACAGAATCTTAATATGTAGCAAATTTTACCCTTATTACCCTAACAGATTACCCTTATTTATTTATTTATTTATTATTATTATTATTATTATTATTATTATTATATGTTGGTGGATTTGATGACATTTTCTTTTTTATTTTAATAGTGTTATTGAAATTTTATTCATGTCCTGAATAAGTATGCAACAATGATTTTTGAAAATGTGTCATTGCAGATAAAAGTAAGACAATTAACGTTGTCCCAAAGTACCAAACCTGCCATCATAATTTACCAAACATTTCATTAAAAATGTTTTTTAGTCAGTCCTCACACATGATGAGGAGGTGCAGACAAACAGTTGTCCTCTACTTCTTTGCAGTGACTTAAAGTGTCAATGGGGATTGAGGACCTGAGCATGAGGAATGGCCGGGCACTGTCTGACCAGTGGGCCGACGATGTGGTGGTGCGCCCCCGAACCACTGAACAGCACATCACTGTGCACAAGAGACTTGTGCTTGCCTTTGCCATCTCCATTCTCACCCTCATTGTGGTGACAGCCATTGCTGTGATGCTGGGTGTCCGCTTTGAGAAATGCAACAGTGGCAATGAGAGAGTTGTTCTACCTGGTCCGGCGTCGAATCAGTCGCGGGAAGGAAATTCTGAGCACAAAGGGGAAGATTTGCAGCCATGGCGGCATTCACGCTTACCATCCACTCTACGCCCACGCCACTATGACCTCCAGCTCTCCGTGTACATGGACAATTATACCTTCACTGGCAAGGTAAGCATCGAGTTTGAGTGTGTGAACGCCACCAAGTTCATCGTGCTACACGCGGACAAGCTGGACGTGGATAAGGTGGCTGTGTACTCAGATAGTAAGAAGCCTGGAGCGATGAGGATCCACCGGCACTTCCATTACACTGCCAACCAGGTCTACGTCATCACTCTGCATCGAGAAATGAAGCCACTCAGAACGTACAAGATCAACATCACGTTTGAAGCTCAAATCGAAAATGAACTGTTGGGCTTTTTCCGCAGCTCGTACATGCTGCACGGAGAGAAAAGGTAATAAGACAAGTACAGTTTTATCCATAGTATGTGTCCAGTTGGGCTTGCATATAGTGTTAAAAATGTTGCAGAATATAATTTGGAATTTGGAATATATTAAGTGGTTGTAAGATGATGAGAGTATACAGTATATTAACTTACGTTGAATTAAGACAGCTTTGAACAATCACAGATTCAATTTAATGTAAAGTATTTTAAATGAGCGTATTACTACAGAATCTTATACTGTATATACAGAGTCAGCCAAAAACGTGTATTCACAGTTCAACATGAAAAATATACGCCCTTCTTCTGACGACCACATGACAGCATCAATGATGGTGCGACTACTGACATCTTCACAGGAAACATAATACTACACATTGCTGCCATAATTGAATTCGAGGTTTAAAAAAGGGCACATATACATATATATTGGTCAGGGTGGGTGGCTCGCCTACAGAAATGGTGGGTTTGAATCTCTGGTTGATGTGCATGGAGTATACTGTACATGTTCTCCTGTACATTGTTAGTTTCTTCCAGGTACTCTTGTTTCCCCAGACTTGCCCAGATATTTTAAGATGTGTTGGAGGATGATTGTTCCCATATGGCGTGTAGTGTATGATTTGGTGTGGGAATGTATTTGAGCTCGTCTTGGCACGTCATCCAGGGTGTACCCAGAGTACACTGGGTTAGACTCCAGGTTTCCTGTGACCCTACACTGAATAAGTGGTATGAAGAACGAATGGATGAAAGTCTTTATTTCCAAAGTAAAATTTATTAAAACTAAAACAAAACCAAAAAAACAAACAAACATAGA
This sequence comes from Clariallabes teugelsi, assembly GCA_030014215.1. Classification (NCBI taxonomy): domain Eukaryota; kingdom Metazoa; phylum Chordata; class Actinopteri; order Siluriformes; family Clariidae; genus Clariallabes; species Clariallabes teugelsi. The sequence continues at coordinate 17,281,075 of JAQMYG010000004.1, forward strand.
AATATTAGACTCACTATTGGAAAAGCAGAATCAAGGATGAAATTACTCCTAAAAGATGCGCTAAGTAGGAAAAACGTAATTATGACAACGATTTTGGTTTGATTGGATGCTGAAAATCTCTATGTTATTTCCTAATTTTAACCTATTTGCTATAATTCTACTGTAATAAAAGTATTAAAACTCTATAGGTAAACTGGTTTATGTTGTAAATATGAACAATACTTGATAATGTAGTTTAATACTGTGAAATGTAATCAATCACCAAGGCCCAGAATCGCAGAATATTTTGCGTATAACAGTATGTACAATAAATTATTTACAGGGTCTATGCAGAATTAAAATTTCTCCAAAAAGGAGAAATGTGTGATTTAAATTTTTTGCTTTAATAAATATATATATAGTTTAAGACATTGTTAATTAAAAGTGCAAGATCCTGCTCATCTGCGTTAGTTTTAGGGCTGAGCAATATATAGAATAAACCGATGTTCAGAACTGCTATTCAATGATCTTGCTCATTAATTAATTAATTAATCCATTCATTAATTAATTGATTGATTTACATTCTGTTAATTCTTTTCCCACTCTATGTATGCATGTACTGTCCCATTAAAACATACTGCTATGTTTCCAATCCACAACATAGAAACGTTAATAGTTAAGTGTATTTATAGTACAAACCTTTGCAAGTGGACAGTAAGGGCAAAAAAAAAGAAAACCAAAAATTCATTATTCATTCATTCATTAATTATAATCGAGGCCAAAATGGTCAGTTTATTTTGACATTTATTTGAGGTCATATCACCCAGCACTAGTTAATTGATTACTTTTGCATGTACTAACTATTTTAACTAAATAGAATTTTAAGACATGAAGGTTAGCGTTCTGGATCAGTTGTTGCAAGAACAGTGAAAGTGTATTTGCAAAACCAATCAAGCACCATAATAAAAATGGTTTTCATGAAGACCATCTCAGGAAAGCAAGACCAAAACTTTAGAGTTACCAGCCTCATTTACAAATAAGTTAACAAATCAATCAATTAACAAACAGCACCACAGATTAGAGCCATTATAGAGGCTTTACAGAGCATAAGTAGCAGACACATAAAAATCCGGAAAGACCATGGAATTAGAAGGTGTGCAAAAACTTTTGACTGGTAGTCTCCTTCTGAATGATTCTGCACTTCCTTCTGAATGATTCTATCACCTAAAATGTGATATTCGAGAACATAACACAAGTCAGCTTGTGGGATGTAATGGAATTATCTTCCGTACATGATATTAGGTCGCTATACATTAGATTATACAGAGAAATCAAAAGTTTTTACTCTCATAACTGTTATTTGGCACAATCAAAAGTCCCGGTTTCACTTGAACGCCCCTCGTACAAATTCCAATGATATCAAAAGAGAACCTGTCATAAAGTTTTTTATTATAAACAAAAAGCAAACTGATTCCCACTGTCTTTTATTATGCATAGTTATTAAGGATATATACAGTACTGTATTGTATGTAATACTTTTTGTCGACATTTCTTGCTGCCTTTAATTGACAGTTTTATACCTGGCAAGTTTCAGTTTTCTTTCAGGATCTCTTTGAAATCCAAGTTCATCACAACTGGAGGGCAATTAGCATGCAAAAAAAAAAGAAAAAAATCCAATATTGTATTTCTCCTCCTGTCAACAAAGTGTTGTAGGGATGACAGTCTGTACATAAGCTATAGAGTGCACATTTGTTGCTCACATTGGGAGAGGAAAAAAATAAAAAAGTATAGAATCTGGCTTTGTGGAAATTGGGCATGCCACTATAGTAAGCTGAATAGGAACTGTGAAGGCCAGTGGTGATTACCATTGTATTTATTCCCATTTTATGACCACAGTAGGATCTCCGATCAACATTCACACACGTATTCATACACTGTGGAAATGCCACCAAGACTAAAAAGCATGTCTTTGGGAGGAAACCGGAATACCTGGAGGAAACCCACCAAGCACGGGGAGAATATGCAAACTGCATGCACACAGATACACATTTGTAAAAAAAAAAAAAAAAAAAAAAAAAAAAAGGTACACGACATAAACTTCCATGATATAAATTCAGTGAGTTTATATATACATACAGGAGAATATATGCATGGCTGTAAAGAAAAAAAATGTAATACAAGACAGACCAGTTTTCAGATGGAAACAAAAAACCTAATGTACGCTCCTGGGATTTGCACAAAAATAGAAAGTTACCAGAAGTTATCAGAAGAACTCATATTCTCCAGCATGCTCAGTAAAACCTAACCTTGTACTATACATTTTTTTCTTTACAGCCATGCATATATTCTCCTCCTGTAATGTTATTTATTTATTCATTTTAAAGTTATACAGTATATGGAAATACTGAATGATTTTGTACATAATTATGCAGACATGATAAACATATATAACAAAACTGGTGCAGCATATAATATGGTGCCTAAGACTTTTGCACATCTATATACAGTGAGGTCAATAAGTATTTGATCACACTGTGATGTTGCAAGTTCTCTTACTTAGAAATCATGGAGGGGCCTACAATTTTCAGCATAGGTGCATTTCCACTGTGAGAGACAGGATCTAAAAAGAAAAATCCGGAAATCAGATTGTATGATTTTTTAACAATTTATTTGTGAATTACTGTGTCAAATAAGTATTTGATCACTTGCTTATCAGCCAGAT
>JAQMYG010000004.1:17310747-17324857 GCA_030014215.1 Clariallabes teugelsi
CCGTTAGTGTGTCGCTCAATCGAGTGTCATTAGAGAGATTTCTTGTTTATTTTTCTGATAAAACAGTGTTTCTGTTGTGTGCTTCACACACACACACACACACACACACACACACACACACACACGCGCGCGCATAAATGTAAACACGTATCTGTCGGGATTTATTTCTACTTCTTTTAATGGTAAAGTGTAGGTTAATTTGTTTTATTTTTACTTTATATTTTGTGTTAATTATTTTTATGTATTAATTTTTTTTGGGCTGTGGAATGAATAATTTGAGTTTCCATTTCTTATGGGAAAATTCGATTTGGTTTACGAGTGTTTTGGAATACGAGCCCGCTTCTGGAATGAATTATGCTCATAATCCAAGGTTCCACTGTACTAGTAACAATAATTTAACTACATTACTAAGGAGCGGTCATAAAAGTGTTATTATTGCCAAGATAAAATAATGTAATGAAAACGACCACTGGTCACGAACTTAGTCTTTCTCTACGTATCCTCCACCTAAAGCGACATACACTTGCCCAAACGCTGGATGAGGTTCTGGAGACCGTCTTTGAAGAAGCCTTTTTGGCTTTTGAGGAAAAGTTCCACCTTGGATACCTTGACGTGGTCTTTGAAACGCCTGCTTCGAAATGGTTTCTTCAAGCGATGCAAGAGAAAGCAGTCACTGGGTGCTAGAAATTTTGTACAAGTCACCAGCAAGTTTCACCATTTCTCTGACGCATTGCGGAAATCTTCTGTGGCTTTTTAAACAAGAAGGAATGTTTATGAATGTATTCATTTCCGGGAACATAATTTGGGCAAATATTTTCCATTTTTTTTTACAAGATAATACGAATTTTATGACCACCCCTCATATGTATTAGACTTCATTCTAGCCTAATTGCTTTCTCTCCTAATTATTTTCATGTGTTTTATTGTGCTTTTGGGACAGATCCGGCTGTATGCTCGACCTGACGCCATTCAGAGCGGATCAGGAGATTATGCCCTGCAGATCACCAAAAGGCTTCTCAACTTCTACCAGAATTATTTTAAAGTAAAATACTCCCTGCCCAAACTAGGTAAGCCTGAATGTGTATGTGTGTGTGTGTGATGTGGGCTCTAGGCTCCATATAGTACTGTGTAATCTGTGATCCCTGGGTGTTATTGAGTGGTGTCCATGTGTATCATACTTAGGTTTAGTCATCCCTATGTGTAAGGTTGTGAGTGTTTTTGTGTGTAAGTAGCCACCATCGTACTGCATTTCAATTCACACAAGAAGGATTGAAACAATTTCATGTGGCAGATTCAGCCATCAGTTTCTGGTCTGTAGTGGCTTCTCTTCTGACTCCTTTCTACAATACAATATATTGTCTTCGCACCCCTAAACCAACTGACTTCTTGTTTAACCTCACAGAACTAAAAAGACTAAGTTGAGTCAGATGTTGGATGTTAATCATTTAAGTTAAGTTGTCCCCTCTCAGAGACAATGCTGTTGGTTTTCATGCCTCTGAACACTGGTGGTGCCAGGGTGAAGCTAATATAGGTGGGGTTGGAATTGCAATAGCTCTACTATGAAATTATTAGATCATCAGCTGAAAAAAACAATCTGGACAACCAGAACTTGGTAAAAATTAAGAAATCAAGGACAAAAAAGTTAGAGAGAATAAGAAGGCAATAAGCCACTTAAATGTTCAACAGGGTAAGACCACCAACTGAACCAGATCCTAGGGGGCTTTTTAGCCGTATCAGATACCGTAGTGTTCAGCACTGAAAAGTACTTGTTACATGAACGTCATGGCCAAGAAAGGAGCTTCATTTACACTTGGAATAATCAGTACTTCTGGCTGGAATTCGGTCTGCAAATCTTTGCTTTGCGTATTGAAAATTCTCTACAAGGTGAAGGACATGGGTTCCATTTTGAATCTTCATCAACTGCTTCCTTCAAATGATGAAAATTTACAACAGGTCCCAGAGTGTCAATCCGGCTTATATTTTGGTATGAGGGCATGGATTAAGTTTAAACTGAAAAACAAAGATGGGCTAAAGTTGGTAAATGGCCAGTATGCTTCTGAGTAGGGCAGCAGTCACCCTATTATCCGGAGATTGCGAGTTCAATTTCCTGGGTGATGCTACAGTTATCCGTAGCCGGGATCTTAGAGAGCAGATAAGCCATGGTCTAATCATGGTCTATCATGGCCATACTCTTACTGTACGTACATAAATGATGGGCATCTGTGAGCTCATGCAAGTGGAAGGGGCAGTTAGTGCTGTCCTCCATTGTCCCGAGTGTTGCGTGAGCAGTAGTTCAAAAAGAAGTGGTGGACTGGTGTTATGGAATTGGTTACAATTATATTTGGGAGAAAGGATTTTAATTTGGAAATATTCTTTACATGATGTATCCCCCCACCAGTAACTAAACACAGTGAAGCCCTTCTCTAGGTCTAGTAATAAAGGCTCTCTGGTGTCATTTATTCTTCTGAATAAGATAGCAGGGAACGACTGATATACACATAAAAGCAACAGCTATATTGACAGAAAGAAATGGTTCACTCTGACATTACCTATTGAACATTAGTATCCAAGTTCTGTAGGAAAAACATCTATAAAGATACAGTTTAGTCAAATGGCTCAGTGATGAGTTGATGTTTGCCAGTGGCCCTTGTTGTTGCATCCCTCCACATTTATCCGAGCTTAGTATTAGTACTTAGAGTGCACTGGATTGCGCAACCCCCAGTGGTTGTGGTTGGTTCCCTGACTGGTGATCAAACCCTGGCCACAACAGTGTGAAAACAACTAAAGATATCCACTATAGTTCCCCAGGGAACCTACAGTAGCTCCCCTGTCTCAATGTACAGCATTAAAAAAGGACGGAATTGAGATGGTTATAATGTTCTTTATCTCCACCTCGTTTGTTTCAATATAGTCAATGATGATGGACTTTTTAGAACAGTTTGTAACCAAATTATTTGATAATAATAAGCAAAATTTCAACAATGAGGCTTAAATAAAATAGAACGGGTGGGAAGAGCTTAGCTGAAGAAAGAAATAGCCACAGGCATCCTGCCAATTAATCTAAACACATCCGTAGGCAGATCTCATGAGAAGCAAATGGAGAATTAAAGAGAATCTATAATCCATCAAAGACAGAGCAACAATTTTTTAATTATTAACAAGGACAAGGAGAGCTCTTGTTAAACTTGTGGATGTTTAATAGCAGTGTAAAAGAGAATTTTAAAACAACTGACAGGATTTCTTTTACAAGGAAACATTCTATAAACAAAGTAAAAATTCGGTTGAACATGCATGTCTTCTCCTTAATTCCTTAGAGGTTTATAGAACTGAAATAAAAAGTCTATAGTGCATATATGTGTAATATTTCAATTCTATAAAGGTTTATACTACTACTAACTAACACCTCTTGATGCTGGGTTAAATGCATGAAGATAATAGGGGATTATGCAGAGAAATAAAGGGAGTTTTTTTATATACTGCATATATATAATTTTTCCTGGAATTGTTTCTCATTTTCTCCTGAATTTATTCATATCCAATTCCCACTGTCATCAGGGCACTCTCACATCGTGTCTCCTTCGAACCATGTGATGTTAGCCAACCGCATCGTTCTTAAAATGCTTGCTCATGGACTGTTGGGAGCGGCATAACATGCTCAGAAGACAGCGCTATCTGTTCATTTCTCTTGCATGAGCTCTCAGTGGCCAGTGACTAGCTGTAGCTCGGGCCAATCAGCTCTCTCCATGCCCCCGATGGCAAGAGGCTACAGCATCACCTGGGATTCGAACTTGTGATCTCCAGATGACAGGGTGAGCTCGGTACTGCTGCGCCACTCGCATGTTAAAGGAACCCGGGTGTAAATTATTGGACCACATCCCCTGTACAGTCCTGATCTCGCTCCAAGACATTTCCATTTGTTTGGACCATTAAAGGAGTTCCTGGGAGGCCAGCATTTCGGTTGTGAAGCAGAAAGTCTGATCATGGCAATAGTGAGAAACCTTTCTACCTTGGTGGTATCCAAGCACTAGTGAAACATTGGGATAAGTACATTAGTGTAGCAGGGGATTATATAGGGAGAAATAAAGGGAGTTTTTACTCTCATAACTGTGTTCTGTTACTCTGGAATCAAAACCCCTGTTTGACTTGAACGCCCCTTGTGGAATAAACTACTGTACAGACTAAAGACGTGATAAGATTAGATCAACCTAGACAGACACATCAGTGAATAGAAATCTAATTTCTATCGAAAACCTTTTTTTAAATTTTTTTTTTTACAGGGTTTGCTATGAGGATTGCTGTAGCAAAGGGTTAAAGTCTTTCTATCTACAACTCACACACAATTGCAAAGCAGTAATCACTGACCTAGGTGGTTACACAATGATTTCTAGTGTGATTGCTTCCTGTCTGACACCATTGGTTTGCAGGATGCTCCTCGGTTGTCATTTACCTTTCGTCCATGTCTCTAACAAGGCTATTTCATTAAGGTTACGCTATTGATTTATTGCCTAAAGGCTTGTCTTTTCCAGTCTTGTCAAAAAGGACAAAGCCTATTAACCAGCCGATTGCGTTTTTTATCTTTGATTTGTAAGCTGGTAATTTTTTAGGTCAACATTTTCAAAAACGTCAGGTTTAAAGTTAAACCTGACACATTATAAAATAACATGCTTTATGTTTTCATCATGCAGATATTGCATTTTATCTCTGTAGGTAATTTAAGCCAAATGAACCAATGTGTATAAGATCGCGTTTATTGGCCAAGGATGTTAACACACACAAGGAATTTGATTGTAAAGACTTGATTCAATTGCACACAAGTTCAGCACATAAGCCAAACAATTGGGTTTTAAAGGGTCTGTGGCATTTTGGGGGGTTTCCTAATCATAGTTCAATAATAGGACTTGTTCAACCACAAGAGAAGTAAAAATCATCATATGTTGATTGTGTTTAACTGGCTCTTCAGAGTAAGACTGCTTTTGTAATATAATCATTTTGCATGTTGGTTGAATTCAGGAGCGAGAGTTTTGTTCTTGTGTGAATTGAGTCCTTGAAAGGGAAATGATGTGGATGTAATGCTTGCCTCACTTATGTAAAGGCACCATCTGTGTACCGGGGAAGGCAGCAGTTGCAGGGCCTCAGGTCTCTAATGGCAGGACGCTGTCTTTCTGCTCATCCACAAATAAGTTGGATAAAAAAATGATAAGGAATAAAATCAATTTTTTGGATTGTTTCCACTATAGCATGCAAGCAAAGTCTTTACAAGGCACAAGTAGGTTATGATTGATAAAATATATAAATGCACAGTATGGTCCTTTTGCCTGGACGTCACTGTAGTGTATAAAACATTCAGTTCTTGGTTATCATTAAGGGGAAAGTTTTCTCAGTACGCCGGGTCCATGATCAGGCCTGCTTCATGTCTGAAACACTGGCCTCTCAGGAACTCCTTTAATAACCCAATCATGTGGAAATGGCTTGGAGTGAGGTCCAGACTGTTTAGGGGATGTAGCAATGGTGTTGGTGAATGATTGTGTGTACAGTTCCCACAGACTGATGTGTCTCCTGGATCAGGCGTTCCACTCACTGAATGTTAACGGAAACGACTGCAGTGGGATCCGAGCTCCCTCAGGCAGGATCGTCATTCTCACATACGGCTTTCTTTACAACGTCTGGCCCATTCGAATGTTTTACTGCTGCTCAGAGTCTCATCACCGCACTCTGCTTAAAGGCTTCTGTAAATGTCAATCAGTTTTACGCCTCCATTCACCAGTAATTCCATCACAAGTCCTGGGTTGACTTGAATACCTCTTTTACATTTGCGGTCCATTTGATTCATAACGGAGCTCAGAAACGTAGGAACGGGATGTTGCGGACATAACCACACATAGCAAGCACGACAGCTTCCAGGGCCAGAGTCCATAACAAAAGCACTTGTGAACAAATGACAGCTTGTGCTGAATGAACTGTCATATATTCAGGAGCATTTAGCAAGTGCTCTCGTTATTGACAGCAGCCTCGTTTTTTGTACATGAAGTGATTGCACATCTCTTGAGTTGAATTTCAAAAATATTATGTGAAGTGCACCATGGATCCCAAATGCACTGTTTTTAACTTTTTTTTTTTTTGCTTTTTAATTGTTTGGTATGTTGCGGGTGTCTAGTATTTGTTCATTTTTATTGTCTTGGAGGACTATTGTATAAAAGTGTTTCTTGACAAAACAACATACGCATATTTAGTAGTGAGTAGTATTTTGCCTGATAGGAGGGTTACTAGCATTCGGCACATTAACCTCTATGGTGTGGGTTTGATTCCCTGTCAGGAACAACCTAGCATTGGCAGTAAGAGTGTTTAAGGACATATTTCAGTTGAGAACTGTAAATAAAATGATGTTCTGAAGTAGTATTGGCAATATTATGGCGGCACGGTGGCGTAGTGGTTAGCACAGTCGCCTTGCAGTCCAGGGTCCCGGTTTGATTCCCGCCTTAGGGTCTGTGTACGTGAAGTTTGCTGTGCTTGGTGGGCTTTCTCCAGGTACTCCGGTTTCCTCCCACAGTTCAAAGACATGCATTCCCAAAATGCCTGCAGTGTGTGAATGTTTACCAGAGGTCCTACTACGGCTGTAAAAAATGGGAATAGATACAATGGTCACCATTGACCTCCATAGTCCCGAGTTGGACTACAGAGGTTCCCAGATGAATAGATGGATGGATTGGCGGTATTGTGTTGGAGTCATTTGTTCAGTGTTATCCCAAGGTCATAAAGTCAGCGTTGGTCCAACATCATTTTATTAAAGTAATTTTCACACCAACAGTGTCATGACATCTGTGACATTGCCACTTCATCATTGTCAGAATGTTTTGACAATGAAAAATCCCAGCTGGGGTTGTTTATGGTCGCCCGTAGATAATGAAAAGGTCGCTACCTCATTGGCTACATTATAATTTGAGCCCATTGATTTACATTCATTTATGGTATCAATAACTGAAGAAAAATCTAGTATCTGTGTTTTTATTTAATGAGAGATTTCTATAGCTGACATTTTTCATACTCATAGCCCCAGCACTGACATGGTGGTGTGACCCATCATTTTGAACGATAGAGTGGAAGTGCTGTTTGATGCTCTTTAGACACCTCTGCTGATCTACAGATGGCAGAACATAACATGCCATTAAAGGAAAGATGAAAAGCCAGAACGAATCAAAAGAGTTCAGGACTTTTTATTCTTCTCACCTGTCAGCTATGACTGGTTCGACACCTTATGTTAACACTTGGCGCATACCCTCTGAGAGCAGCAGGGTGTCTCTCACTGTCTGATGTGCAAATGTCAGTTAGCCATCTAAAACCCAATTAGGCATTTAATTACTGCCAATTTGTCAAATGAAAGCTCAATGAAGAAAGTGACACTCTGGGGAGTAATGATGCTAAAACTAGCAAATGAGCAATATACATTACAGTGGTTGCCCTTAAATCCCAGAGCCTTTTTAGCCATTTTTCTTTTGCAGCACTAAGTTTCAATAAATACTTATATAGGGATAGAATGCAATCCTGTTACTGCATATGCATCCAAGGCAATGTGATGTATTGAATTTCAATTAATTTTAACCAACTACGCAACCATGACTCAGCAAAAATTTTAAATGGGTTATATAGGCAAAGAAAGAGCACAAATACATACGATCACATTTTTTATGGTTGTTTTCATGTGCAAAAATAATAATATGCATTTGGTGAATCTGACATTTTTGCAACGTCATACCCATATTCCACTCTCACTCACTCAGCATCCATACCGCTTTATCTTTTATTCAGGGTCGTGGGGGGCCTAAAACCTATCCCAGGAGACATAGTGCATGATGCGGGGTACACCCTGGACGGGGTGCCAATCCATCGCAGGGCACACACACACACACTATAGGCAATTTGGGAATGGCAATTACGGCCAACTTTGGACTGTTAGAGGAAACCGGAGTACCTGGAGGAACCCCACCAAGCACATGGAGAACATGCAACACATTCCATCAGACGGGAATCGAAGGTGCAAGGCGACAGTGCTGTACACCACCGTGCTGCCTACCCATATTCCAGTAAAATCTAATACTTTTTTTATTGGTTAATTATCAATCCTTTGTTGGTGGCATGTATCTGTGCCACTTTTTAAAATAATTTTAATAATCTTACACTTTCTTTGCATCTGGCTGCAATGGGCAGCTTTTTTTGTAGGGTCCCCAAGGTCTTGTGAGATCCCAGCCATGATCCCAGAGCAAGGCTTGGCTACTTAGAAATATATAAATAATCTCAGTTGAAATTTTAAAATAACCCCAAATAGTGGAATAAAAACTTTCCAAAAGTGAATTCCAGGCCATAACTATACTGCTAATAGTTAACATCACATAGTGCCAACAAGATTCCAGACACTGTTAAAGAGAAAATGAATGAAATGAAATGCCCATGCAGAATAAGCCAAGTCCACTACAGTGCCTAAACACATCGGAGACAGAGCCTGATGTACTGTATATCGGCATGTTAATCCATTTGTCAGTAACCAGCCAACCAGTCCACACAAAACTGAGTTTGATTAAGTCAGCCACACAGAAAGACAGCCAGTTACAGCTGGTTTGACTGATCATAAAGCAAGGCTTGCCAGCCTGTCAAGCTAATTGACTTTTTCCCCGTGGAAAGCCTTTCTTTCAAACTCTGAGGGACTGATCACATTAGTAAACTGAGTCTTTGTACTCAATACCGAGAGGACAGATGTCCTTGTGTGTCCACAACAAGGCTCAATGCTTAGTAAATTATAGGCACCAGACTAATCTAACCCATGTGCTGAAGACATGCAAGTTCTTCCTAGTGAACAAACAGAAATCTACAGTACTAATGCATAGGCACCAATTACCTTGTAATATCTCATATAACTCATGTTACCTAAAAATGCTCCTTACCATCTTTTAAACCGAAGCAGGCCAATGACAATCCTAAGGCAACATTTGTGAGATAATGTAGCATACATGTAACCCATTTAGATCCTTGGAGTTGCACTCCAGCAGGCCACTCCTTGTGCCTTTGTTTTACTGTGCTGTAAGATCAGTCTAGCAGAACAACTGATTGAATGGAACATCTACAACACTTCACAAATGCTGAGAAATTCTCAAGTCTAAAATGACCAAAAAGGACATTTGTCAAAAAAAATGATACAAGGCAGCTAAACAGCAAAAAGCATTCAAGATCCTGGTCAAATTGGATGGGGAGAAATGATGGCATGCTCCCGCATCAGGTATGAGTGGGAGTATGCAGTAATTGACCTCAGGCTGACCATTTCAGGACACAGGGAAAGAGGCGATATTATATCCCATTCCGCTGCCACTAAAGCATGGACTCATGAGGACTCACATTATACCAAAAGATTACAATGCACCTAAAGCAATTCCACTAACAGACCAAACCTTCTAAAGAATTCAAAGGCACCAGGGGTAGTAAATTGTGCAGGCCTACAATAAAATTTAACATATTGTTATTATGCATCAATCAGGCATAACAATAACACCACTGCCAGGTAGATTGAAAAATATTGATCATCAATTATATTTGAACGTTCCAGTGCATCACAGGTTGCTGTGTATGGGGTTTAGGAGGCAAAGAGCTCAAGGCTGTTTATCTGGCCTCAAAATTCCTTAGATCTCAATCCGATCGAGCATCCGTGGCATGTTCTGGACAAAGAAGTCCGATTCATGGAGGCCCCACTATGCAACCCACACCACCCAGAGGCCCTGCAGAGCCACGCCCTGAGGGAACCTATAGTTAAGTTAAACTATAAAACCAAATGAATATAAATTTTTTCCCATTGTTTTATGTTATTGCTTCCGGCTCTTTAAATTTGCTGGATTAAAAGATGAAAAGCAGAGGAATGGAGGTTAGCTGCAGCATGATTTAATACGTGTGTGAACAAGAAGGACCGAAGTGGAACAGTAAGGCTACAGGGAGCAGAGGTAAAGTAGGTGCAGGACTTTAAGTACTTAAGGTCCAGAGCAATGGAGAGTGTGGAAAGGAGGTAAAGAGGCGTGTGCAGGCAGATTGGAACGGGTGGAGAAAAGTGTCAGGTGTGTTGTGTGATAAAAGAGTATCAATGAAAATGAAAGGAAAGGAGCTCAAGACAGTGGTGAGACCAGTGATGCTCTATGGCTTAAAGACAGTGTGGCACTGAAGAAAAGACAGGAGGCAGAGTTGGAGGTAGCAGAGCTGAAGATGTTGAGGTTCTCTTTGGAAGTGACAAGGATGGATAGGATCAAGAATGAGTCCATCAGAGGGACAACCCATGTTAGATGTTTTGGAGATAAAGTCAGAGAGGCCAGATTGAGGTGGTTTGGATGTTCAGAGGAGAGATTGTGAATATATTGGTAAAAGGGTGCTGAGGTTGGAACTGCCAGACAGGAGGTCTAGAGGAAGACCAAAGAGGAGATTTATGATATAGTGAAAGAGGACATGAAGTTAGTTGGTGTGAGAGAAGAGGATGCAGAGGACAGAGTTAGATGGAGGGAGATGATTTGCTCTGGTGACCCCTGAAAGGAAACAGCCAAAAGCCAAAAAGAAAAAAAGTAGAGATTTAAGTCCTGTCAAAGCCAAAAATATTCATTTTTGTTCCAACATTAAGCCACAGTGTTCAATGTACAGTGTCTGATAAATGCCATTTTATGTTATATTGTGTGGTATATCAGACCCCTTGAGCCTATGAGAGGTATCATGATATTAAGTAATTGCTTGAAAGTGTAATGCCCAATCATGAAAACCATTTGCATATCTCCATCCATCCATCCATCCATTTCAGTCTCGTAGCAAATAACAGCCTGAGAATGTATTTGCTCTAGTGCTAGGAGTCAGTGTTAGTGTCTGTAGAAACATTAGGCATATCTTTCATAAAAGAAGTGGTCTATACTGGTACATTAACTTACAGAAAGTGATTCTAAAAAGACTAAGAAAGGTATGCATGTTCACATAAGCATGTAGAAGAGGGGGAAATCAATGGACAGTTAACACTGGGTGACCTCTGGGGTGCCTTTCCTTATAAAATGGTTTGGTGGAGTATCTGGTCTGATGACGGTGCTGTGTGTGTGTGTGTGTGTGTGTGTGTGTGCGTGTGTGTGCTGCTTCTGATGATTTTGTGTGTAAAATGGGAACTAATTAACACGTTGTCAAAAGTTGATAGTGACAAGCAATAGGCCAAATCGTTTCTGATTAGATTTGGAATGAATAACTTAAATATTTACGGTTTGTGTTCTTTTTTTTCCTTTCTTTTTTGTTACTTGTGACTCCAATGTGAAGTGTTTATTCTAATATTCACCAACGCTGCTACTTCTTGTCATTTTTTGTCAATACACCCTATTATTGTTATAACCTGATTTCTGTAGTTTTTTTTTTTTTTTTCTGTGGCAGAATGGATCAAAACAAGCCATCTAATAATAAAAGCAATGGCCAGTAGACAATGGCATGTTCAGTCTTTATCAGTCCATGATACAAAAGGCTCTTGCACAAAGTGGAAAGAGATTAATTGCAGTATAAAAGCACCATGGGCCAGTATCTGTCTGATGATGGTTAACACCATGCCAGCCTGTGAACCTCTGAGCCACTCTATGCATCACACAAGTAAATTATAGAGCAAATTTCAGACATCTTTCATATATAGTTTTGATGCTTAAGAGATCCCCCCACCCCCCAAAGATTATTAACATTTCTATTAATAAATAAATAAATAAAATTCATATTATCTTAAATTAAACTGTGTAGATTAAAGTAAAGAAATGCAACAGATGTTTTACTGTGACAGGCTGCAAAGTGCGTAAAGATACAGTTTAAAAATTGCTTGATTATGTAACAACCTCAGCAGCAACCTCATTTCCCCTCTCGTCTGTTCCAACCACTCAGCATTCAGCATCACCAGTATAATAATCACTGGCCTGATCATCTGTCATCATCTGTTTCTCACTGGTTCATGCCTTAAGTTAGATGATTTTTATGCTTGAATGATTCATAAGTCACTGAAACTGCTCAGGTACAGGGACTGGACCGGAAATGAGAGCAATAGAGACCTTCAGGAAGCCTGGAAAACTCTTTCCCAAGACTATAAGAAAGTCTGAAAATAAAAATCTAAGAAAGTCTACCTCTTTAAAAGCAAAATATGAAGAAATGAGGAAATTCATAGACTGTCTTTACTGTCCTGCTTTTAGCTGTTATTTCTCATTAACATCCAACTTATTCATATCTGTTATATCATAGTGTATATCCTTCTCTTCTATTTGCACCTACTTATTCTTTGCAACGAGCTTCTAAAAATATTGAAATTTTCCAATACATCTATTTTTATTTGCTCAAATCTGGAAACTACTGACAGTCCAGCCCTTGAGATGTCTGAATTGTTTGTCTCTTAGAATCTCTCCCATTTTTCAAGGTTTTGAATGTTTTTTTTCTTTCCCCATCCATTTGCAGCTGTGACAAAGAGGAGATCTAATTCAAGCCCAACCTAAGAGCTGCACCATTGTACCAGCCTTGCAAATTCACCCACTCATTTAGAATCTGCTAATGGGATTTGCGCACGTACGAGTGGATTTGTGCGTGTCCCCGTGTTTTGTATTTGTTTGATTGTTTATCAGAAGAGGTTATTAGCACAGAGAATAGAGGGCAGAAAATGAAGCATCTCTCTGTCTATCTAATGCATGCTATCTTTCAGTTCACTCCGTGTAGGAGTAGACATATCTACACATCTACGAATATGGTAATTAGTCCTTGTCGAACCAGTAATAAACAGGAGTAATAATTATTCAAACTAGGACATGTTTACCGGTCTTTGTGTAAATGACATAGAAATGGAACGTTATAGTGTTTCTTAGTGAAATTTCATGCATGGTTATATGCAATATATTATAAACGCAAAATGTTGCGTTCCTGTATGGAATTCAGCTGTTAGAATATAATGGATCTCATAAAAATAAAAAAGGGAGATACATTATTACATTTATTCCAAAGGACGAAAAAAGGGATTCTAAGAAAGGAAAATTTCAAAGACATCAATAGTGTAGGCATCTAGAAAGAGATGAGAGAGAGAGAGAGAGAGAGAGAGAGAGAGAGTGAGAGATGACTCTGTTTTAAAAATTCTCTGCCCTTTAGCAGGTGGGGCAACTGAGCTGCCTCCACCCCCAATCAATCCACAAAAGGATTCCACTATGAAACCTAAATGTAAAACATTACAAAAACAGGCCTGTGGTACTGTAGTTTTCAAGTGTGTTTAAAAAAATTTTTTTTCTTGCATCCTAAGCCCTAAGAACAGCAAAGGTAGAAAGAAAAAGACATTAAGGCATAGAAACCCACCTGAGCACACACTCAGGCACAGACAGTAATTATGGCTTCATGCTCTGTACCCTGCTTTAGCCACCACCTTGGAAGTGTGCCCTTGATGTGGCAAGTCTACGTACTTCACAATATACCAGTTGTGGTTATTGATACAGTTAATGACCATGCCCGGTGGTCTATTTAGTCGGTACCACAATAGGAGCAGTGAAGCAGTGAGTGGTGAGATTATGGTAACTGAACTCACTGTAGTAGGTGACTTTTCACAAACTGGTGGAGTTCTCAGTGAATGCTTGGTACACTTTCTTGGCTTCAACAGTCCAACAGTCCTACAACTTTGCCTAGGTATGTTACTGTGCCCTTCCCAAATATTCTGGAAAATGATACAACGTGAATAAGGCGGACAGTATTTTTTGGAACTAACCAATAACCTTTGAGCAAGTCTAAATTGCTGACAGACAGTACCGTGCAAAAGTCTTAACCCACCCCTCATTTCTTATCATATTTTGCTTACAAAAAGCCAGATTACACTGCATCTAAAGCAATTCCACTAACAGAACAAACCTTCTAAAGAATTCAAAGGCACCAGGGGTAGTAAATTGTGCAGGCCTACAATAGAATTTAACATATTGTTATTATGCATCAATCAGGCATAACAATAACACCATTGCCAGGTAGATTGAAAAATATTGATCATCAATTATATCTGAACGTTCCAGTGCATCACAGGTTGCTGTGTATGGGGTTTAGGAGGCAAAGAGCTCAAGGCTGTTTATCTGGCCTC
>JAQMYG010000004.1:17342939-17354105 GCA_030014215.1 Clariallabes teugelsi
AAACCAAGACAACGCTCGTTTTTCAAGTCAAAATTTATTAAAAATCTTTGCTCGTCTTGCGGAACACTCGTAAACCGTGTTACTCATAATCAGAGGTTCCACTGTATATAATATTATATGTATATATTAAATTATATCTATATTATAGTATAATAATTATATATGCCAACATTGCAACATTCAATGAAACAGCTAAACTTACTGCGACATGTTTCCTCAGGTTAGAAGTCGTGTTTTTATTTGTCTGTGTCTGTTTTGGCAGACAGAGAAGACGGTACATATCTGGCACAAAGACGCAGTATGAAGCTGTTCTTTTGCACTGTGTGTAAGCAAAACATGCTTTGTATATGAAGCCAGGAGTGTTCATCCTCTTCTGTTGTAGCATTGGAGACAGATGCCTCTGCTAATTTTATTTTTTCATTTCCTGTCTGAAGATTTTTTCCCGCCATGTCGACCATGTGTGTGGTCATGTGACTACATGTGGTTATTGTTACTGCGGCCGATTGGTCAAACGGGGTCATGTGATTATTGTTACTGCGTCTGATTGGTCAAACGTGGTCATGTGATTAGTGTTGCTGCATCTGATTGGTCAAACGGGGTCATGTGATTATTGTTACTGCGTCTGATTGGTCAAACGGGGTCATGTGATTATTGTTACTGCGCCTGATTGGCGAAACATTCAGGCGGTAGATCCACCGGCTGCATGTGTAGAATAAATGGTTAGAAAAGTAACGAGTCGAGTGGAGCCGAATGTACTGTAGCGGAGTAATGTTTTGAAAGTATTGTTTCTTCTTCACAAATCTAAAGTAAAAGTAAAAAGTATGGTGCAGTAAAACTACTCATAGAATTAAATTTTTTTTCAAAAAGTTAATTAAGTAAATGTAACGGAGTAAATGTAACTCGTTACTACCCACCTATGATATTAGTCGTATCTTTATGCTGGTAACATTAGCTAGCATTAGCCTGCAGTCGCCATTGTCATCTATACTGCGTCATCCTGTATACAGGGTCACGGGAAGACTGAAGGCAACCCCCGGATACTTAGGGAGGGGGCGGGGCATACCCATGATGGTGTGCCAATTCGACAACAGACTACGGCCTATTTGGGAATGCCAATCAGCCTAATCTGCATATCTTTAGACCGTAAGAAGGAAACCGGAGGACCCGGAGGAAACATGGGGAGAACATGTAAACTCCATGCACCCGGACCAGAGGCAGAGATTGAACCCGGACTCTGGAGGTGCAATGCCACAGTGCTACCCACTATGCCACCGTGCTGCACATTACTGTAGCATGCATTATTTATATTATTATTTACATTATTCTAATGTATCTGTTAAGTTTGTTAGCAACCGTCTTGCAACTACTTACAGTAGGGGAGGTAGGTTAGCTGATCTTTAAAAGGAGCAGTCAATGTTTATTTATTGATTTATTTGAAAAAGAAAAATCAATTTTGGTGGATGACCTTCTTTAGACTTCTTTAGGTTCCTGTGTGTTCTGTTCTTTTGTAACTTATTGATTTAATGATGCTTCACAGGATGCTCAAAGTTTAGGATATTTCTCATAACCAAACAGATTGATCCTTTCAAGAACTGTATCCTGGACTTGACTTGATTGAAAGTTCCTTGGTCTTTGTGATGCTTTTTGTTTGCATACAATGTTGACGAATATGCAGCTGCATTTAATAATTGCAAAATCCATTTAGATCTTGAGGATCTTGAAAGTAAATCTTATAATATTGTAATATTAACACGTCCAGCCATTTTGCATCAAGGGTTCACAGCGCAGCTTTAAATGCATCTTTACACCTGAAACATGAAGATTCATACACGTGTATGTAAGTAGGCAAACGTCATTATCATTATTATTATTATTATTATTATTATTCACAAGGTCACTGCCATGGGTAGGTCATGTTCTCAGCTTTACCCTCTTTTGATCAGAATGAAGCCTTTAGCATTATCTGTCCTTTTCCCTTATTTTTCTCTCTTATTTTTTATATTCACACAGTAGATTTTTTTTTCTTTTGTTCTATCACATTAATTACTGATTAAGAAATGTATGTTAATTTTCACTCTCTTCACCTTATTTTTTTTCTCACTCATTCCACCTATCTTTCACATTTACTGGCAATGTCTCACATCAGACGTTATCACGTTTTGAATTTAACATTTTACCATCAGTGATATCTAATGGCCACGCCCCTTCTGCTGCATAGGCTGAGATCACCATGGGGGGAAAAACTGTCCTGGGTTTAGGATTCAGTTGTACCACACATGAAAAATAAATAAATAAATAAATAAATATATAATAGGACTCATATGCTCGCCTGAATTTAGTCCTTTATTTATTCCTACCATAGGATGATTTATTCTTTAACCTGATCGGAGTATCACACTGCTGCAGGAATAAGTCTGCATTGTGTTTTCACTTTGGAAAAAAAAAAAAAAATCTATACAAACTGGTTATGTTTGCAGAAATCCTGCCAGATGTACTGTGGATGCATTTGTCTTATTATATACATCGTTATATGTCATATTTATATGTCAGAGTTTGCCTGCTTGTAAGAATTCAGCTGCATTAAATGTGCATTGAGGACCCATGATGCAAAGTCCATGCAAGTCTTATTCTCGAGAGATATCATCTCAAGATGTGGCTGTGGTACTCAAGATGTAGACAGATTTTCAGTAGTCGGATGAAGCTGCATCATTTTTATCCGCTCCTTCATCGTGTTCTGTCTATGCATTGTCACAGACCTCCTGCATTCGTGACATTCTCACTCATGCACTGTCTGTCGCTCAGGAACACTGATGCTCACACACGTCTACTCTCTCTCTCTCTCTCTCTCTCTCTCTCTTATATTTATGCTATTTGTAAAGCTTGTATGGTACGAATAGATGACAGAATTATGTCTGATCACACTGTTCCATCTGACTGTTACCTGGGCAACAGGTTGCTAAGAGCTATTGAGGTCACCAAGGTTACAACTCATCAGTTTTGCTCCAGTGCCTGTTGACACTAACATATGAGAACACACTCATACACTTTATCAGCATTACATTCTGTTCACCAGTGCTCCAGACCATCCCACAAACTTTAGAATTACAGTACTGTGCAAAAGTCTTGAGCCAAACATCAGGTTTTCATATTAAATGTTTTAATATACAGGCTGCAAAGTGCCTAAAGATACTATAAAAATAGGTTGTTTATGTAAAAAGTTCAGCAGCAACCTCATTTCCCCTCTCGTCTGTTCCAACCACTCAACATTCAGCACCACCAGAATACTAATCACTGGCCTGATCATCTGTCATCATCAGCACCAGTTTCTCATTGGTTCATGTTTTAAATGAGCTGTTTTTATGCTTGAATGATTCATAGGTCAGTGTGTGGTGGAACAAACAAAAATAATTTCTCTCACTGGACTGAAAATCAGAGCCAAAAAAGAGGCCTTTAGGAAGGCTGGAGAACTATTGCTCAAGACTACATTAAAAATACAAGAACTCTTTGGAAGCAATATGTGAAGAAATAAGGCGTGGCTCAAGACTATACTTTGAAACTTTGTAAGATGTCCCAGAATTAAAGCTGGCTTTTTCACAACTGCACAGATATTTACTTAATTTTATTTATTGTCCTGATCATATATGGCATGGCTGTGTAGTGGTTAACACTGTCGCCTTGCTCCTCCAGGGTCTGGGTTCGATTCCCGCCTCAGGTTCTGTGTGCATGGAGTTTGCATGTTCTCCCGGTGCTTGGTGGGTTTCCTCCATATACTCCAGTTTCCTCCCACAGTCCAAAATACTGTACATGCAGATTAGACTAACTGGTGTTCCCAAACTGCCTGTAGTGTGTGAATGTTGATTGGAGGTCCTACCTCGGTTATGAAAGTTGGAATAAATACAATGATCACCTTTGGCCGTCATGGTTCCTAGTTGGTCTACAGAGGTTCCTCGATGGATAGATGGATGGGTGAATTGTATATATTTTTTAAATGATTACATGCTAGAGTTCTACTTTATATCATTTACAGAAACACAGCATCATCAAGAAAAGTTGCGTAGCACAGTTTTCCCACTCAGTTTACTTTTGTCAGTGTATTTATAGGAAAGTGAGACATTCGGATCTCCACAATTGAGCGACTTGATGATTCACCGAACACGACGTAGGAATAAAGACTTCAATGACTTTAGCAAAGTTCAACTTTTCTTTTCTTTAACTTTTTTCAATTCTCTACAATACTATCATGAATAATTAATATGGACATAGCACGAACAAACATAAATATTATTATTATTACATGCTATCATTCTAAAGACATACCAAAAGATTTTTTAAATATTTTTTTAACATGCTGTTCACACGTCCACCTTTACCGTTCAGGTAAAAATACCACATCTTTTGAAATGGGAATGCCACAGAGGCCAGACCTTTTTCACCGGGACTGACAAGCACCAAGACCATCTCTGCTTCATTGGACTTGACCTTTCGTACTAGCAAAAACATCACAAGTCATTTCGCCTCACTTGGCACTGACCTTTTGGACCACTGGAAAAAAAAGGGGAAAAAAATCCTCTCAAGTCAATTTATCACATTCCTGTGCTTATGAGAACAGTGAATCCCCAAAGAGATACAGCAGTAGTGTGTGTGTGTGTGTGTGTGTGCGTGCGTCATCTCATCAGTGCTAACCAATTCCTGTCTCCATGCTCACCAGTGCCTGGGAATACAGACACTGAGATCGGCTTTTGTCTCATCCTGATTCATATCGGCGTCTCTGTCCCTCTGTGTCTCTGTGTCAGCTCATTTATTTGTTTTGTGTGTGTGTGTGTGTGTGTGTGTGTGTGTGTGTGTGTACTAATGCCGGTTCTCAGAGTGAAGCCGAGGAGCATCATTATCAATGTGTTGAGAGCTTTTATGCTCATGACTATGTATTATCAGGATTATACTGTATCTAGTTACACAGTTCAATATTATGTCTCTCTTTTCTCTCTCTCTCTCTCTCTCTCTACCCCTGACTCTTTCATTCTTGCTCTTATCTTTCCATCTGTCTGTTGTGAGGACCATCTGGACGTAGAAGCTTTAGCTTTATCTTCTCTTTGTAGTCTCTATCAAAGACTTTGATTCCAGGTCCGACAGAAAATTATAATGGATATACGTAGAGAATGCATGATAAAGTACAATCAGAAACATGTATGAAAACAGTCCATGTTTCAGTAGGACATGAGCTTATTGCTCCACTGGACAGTGAGGAGGACAATTATGGAGGCAAAGAAAAATAATAGTTTTTAGGATTGTTCAGTTCAATCCTACAGTTCAATGTCTTTTTTAGGATTGTATAGTTCAGAGTTGCTTTAAAGAGTTTAGGGAGACTCAAGGGAGTCGGGTACAGATTGGAGCATGGTACTACTACAAGAAGGTGGTTTCAAGCATGGTACAGTGTCCTCTGGCATAGTTCAAAGTTGGGCGCTTTCACATTAAGCTTGATGATTCAGACTCGGGTACAATTGATCCCCCTGTCCACTTCCATGCTGTTTTGTAGCCAAGTACATTTGCGTACTTACCCTCTCCAGTACAACAGGAGGCAGTGTGTAGAGTATTCATGCTACACAAACATACCCAACTTTGGGAACTGGGGTCTAAGCCCTGGCCTGTAGAGTAAAAGCACCCATAAACATGAAAGCGAGCCACACATACATACGAAAACTGCTCATGTGGCCAGTGCAAAAATTTCATATGTAAAGCACATATAAGTCGCTTACATGCGAACATTCAAGTTACAAACTTTTGAAGATAGGAACATGCGTTCGCACATATTTAATCATGGAATTAGATCACATGCCTGGCGTACATGGTCACGTGTGTGCAGCATGCATACTCTGCAAGAGCAGTGCAAGCTCAGGATGTCCGGAAGCAAGTGTACTGTAAAAGCAGCGGCGATGAAGCTGGTACTGGAAGCGCCAAGCAACAACGATGGAGACGAAAGTGAAAATAATTGAGAGAATGGAGCGATGTGAAAAGATGGCAGACATTGCTCGTTCTTTCAACATGAATCATTCAACCATCGGCACGATTCTAAAGAACACTATACTGGAATATACTGTGTAGAGCTAATTGTGTTAGTATCCTAGTACTTAGACGATGTTTGTTGCACTTACGAACAAATTGGACTTTCGTATATAGGGGACTTACTGTTTATCACATATACGTAACAGTGTTGCCATAGCTGATAAAGTAAGAAAGTCATTTTCTCTAAAATATCAATAATATTAGGCATAGCGCAAAGGTTTCGTCTATTTTGTGCTTATTTTCGGAGTGGCAACCGAACTAGGGCCATGCTGCCCTCTGCTGTATCAGAGATTGTAAATATGTAAGTGTACTAAGGTACGGAACAATATTACTAATGTGAAAGCTGGCCAGTGAGGGAGTGTGTAGGGGGAAGCAATCATACTCGTGTCAGTACAATGCAGCAGTGACAGAACAGTGCCTAGTGCGAAAGCAGGCATAGTTGATTGTTGTGGGTGTCAAGTTTCAAATCCAACAAGTAGGTACCACCTACATAACAACCAGTTTTTGGCTGGTTATAAGAAAGAAGCCTTTCATGAGAGCTCCTTATGCAATGCAACACAGCTGCCAAGGATCTTCTAACTTTCAAATGCAACAATTTGTTGTGTCTATTTTAAACAAATTTGAACTTTTTGGCTATGTATGTAACCAAAGTTTGATAAAGCATACAAGGAAAAGCTCGAATGCCTGGGACCAAATGTTTTAGTGCGATATATGGCTGCTTTAGGGATGTTTTGAGGCAAGAATATGGTCTCGTTCTTAACTTACCATGTAGATTAACCGAAGAAGAAATTGACTGATCTGAGGACGAGTTTAATTCCTGATAACAGAAGCTGGGACACTACTGGAAAAGACACACTATACATTTTATGCACGTTTTATGCATTTTAGACTAATGAGCAGTGTTGGGTGTAACGCGTTACAAAGTAACGCCCCCGATAACTCCGCCCCCCTCTGTTATCCCTGCTGTTATACCCCTATCTCACCTATGTGGTTTGACGATGCGAGGACCGACGCGCGGAAAGATGAAAACATAATCACTGCGCCAAAACTCGCGGTGAATCATGATGAACCGCACTTACAGCCACCGCGCAAAACCGCGTAGGTGAGATAGGGGTATTAGTAGTTAACAGGTTATGGGCCAAACTTCGCTGAGTGATGATGGTGGAATAATTATAAAGGTCTTGACTAAAACAACATGCATGAGGAATCACAAAGGAGTTTTCATTTTCTGCAATGGAAAAGTACTCGTTCTTTTATCAGAAAGTAACGCTGTAATGTACCTGATTAGTTTTTAAAGACAGTAATTTTGTAATGTAATTAGTTACTTTAAAAAGTAACGTCCCGCAACACTGCTAATGAGTCAAAAAAATTGAGAAAGCTCTAGATACTGTATTAGTATGGTTGAAAAATGCAAGGACTTTGCAGCATCGGTTCTGAGATGAAATTCTCCCCGAGTCGGTATGCATTGTTTATAAGTGAGCAAGTTACAAGCAGACTGAGAATGAGGTTCAAGCTGGCGTTGAACCAGTGTGTTTGAACCGTGTATGTGTTGGTAAAAAACCAGAGGAAAAGACTGCACTTTCATAAGACAGAAAACCTAATTAATATCGGTAAAGGTACAGTATGCTGGGACGTCTGTTATAGCATCTATTTCACAATATAAAGGACATGCAAAAATACATAACGCTCACATGCATGTACAGCAACCTTATGCAACACCATCCAGTATATCCAGTAGATAAATAAATAGATACTTAAATATGAAATGGACAATTTCTATCATTCTTAGCACCTCCTACAAAACACAGCATTGATATTCAGAATGAAAAAAAAACAAAACAAACAAAACAAAAAGGATTTATCAGATATTTATCAACCGTGCATGATGACGTGTTTCTCACATTAAAGATAATCCAAGCACCCGAGCTGAGGCAGTGTGCATCCAGATGTATACTAAATAGGCCTCTAGTGTGTGTGTGTGTGTGTGTGTGTGTGTGAGCGACCACAAGTGTTCCTGTGGCCACTGAGCGTGGCTGCTCTCATTCTCTCACTTACAATGCAGTCAGAATTCTCATCCATATTTAAGCAGCGTAATGAAACTCTCAGCTCAGTGCCTCATTGGTCAGTCTTCCTGCATCATTTGTCTGGTGCTTCCTTGTTCCTTCTTAAATTCTGGCTTCCTTCCTTCTCATTTCCCTTCTTCAATTTAGTTTAGCACTGCTTGCATCCAATTTACTGAATTAAGGAGAGCTCGGGTTATTTCCTTCACCTAGGACTCATAAGCAGCCCTGTTTAACAACCCTGAAATCTGTCTCATGTTAGAGTACAACAAAATTTGCTCTATGCTTGGGTTCGTGCTTATAACTGATTATATACAAAAGTTTGTACCCCCTCTTTAAATTCTGTTATTGTGTAAAAACATATTCGTAGGTCTTAGTATTAGGCTGAGACAACCTCAGACAAACAACAAAATCTAACGCTTCTTTACCGTGCAATTATTTATTTAACAAAAATGAAGTCAAAAAGGGGTGAAAAAACATGCAAGCAATACTAAGTACGCCCTTTAATGCTTCCACATTATGGATAAGTTGCAGGCAGGTGCTGCTAATCATCAGCCGTTGATTATTTGATAATCAGCAGGTGTGCAAAGCAGAACCTTTGGTAGTTTGCTGGTCTGGACCATTCAGGTGTGTGTTGCCATGATACTAAGAGGAAAAGACATAAGCAATGGGCTTAGAAAAGCAATTGTTGCTGCACATTAATCTGGAAAGGGTTATAAAACTATTTCCAAACAATTTGGAGTTCATCATTCTCCAGTGATAAAGATTATTCACAAGTGGAAAGCATTTAAGACAGTTGCCAATCTTCCCAGGAGTGGACATCCCAGCATATTCTCCCCTTGGTTAGACCATGCAATTCTCAGTGAAATAAATAAAAATCCCAAGAGCTACATCTCAGACCCTACAGGTCTCACTGAGCATTTTAAATGACAGAATAATTAGAAGAAGACTGAACAAGTACAGTTTGTTTGGAAGGGTTGCCAGGAGAAAGCCTCTTCTGTCTAAAAACAACATGGAAGTACGACTTGCAAAACTGCATCTGAACAAAGAACAAAGACTTCTGGAACTGATGTCCTAGGGACATATGAGACCAAAGTGGAGTTGATTGGCCGTGATGCCCAGCGCCATGTTTAGCGAAAACCAAACAGTATTTCAGCAGAAACACCTCATACCCTCAGTCTAGTGTTGTTTGGGCTTGTTTAGCAGCCACATGACCTGGACAGCTTTCAGTCAATGAGTCCATAATGAACATATGTTGTTTGTCTGAGGTTGTATTTGCCTAATACTAAAACTCGCTATGGTCAGTTGATTTTTATTTAAAAAAAAAATAATAAAAAAAACACATAGAAATGAAAAAGGGGTACTAACATTTAAATATAACTATATTCAGTATAATAACTACTATAGATACATAACAACTACTATAACAACTACTATAGATAGATAACAACTACTATAACTATAGATACATACCTTAATAAATTATACAGTAGATTAATAAGAGAAACAGAAATTGTTACAGTCTTACAGTATTTTGATTAGACTATGAGCAATGATCAACAATCCCTTCCTATCTCTATCACACACACACACACACACACACACACACACACACACACATCATGCCTTTTAGTAGAATGTCTTTTACTTTATTTAAAAGTGTGTGAAGCCCTGTAATTCACAGAGAAAAGCTCTGCCTGTGGTTAGATGCCAATAAAACCATTAACACACTTGTCTGTATTCAGTGTGCGTGTCTGTGTACTGACATGGTTTGACAGTTTACAATCTGAGGATTTACACAAATAAGCTTGTTATATTCTGTATTTGCAGAAAGTAGATAGCTAGCCTACTGTAGGTAGTAGCAATTTATTTTTTAAATATAAAATACATGCATCGTCCACTTTAATAGGAACATCTGCACACTTGCTCATTGCTCGTAGGTATTCATCCATTCAATTACAGGGCAGCAGCACAATGCAGATACAATCCTGAGCTTCAGGTGATGTTTATATCAAGCATCAGAATGGGGAAATTGTGATCTTTGGCCTAATAGTTAGAGTCGACCCAAATAAGCACTCTTAACAACCGTGGTGAGCAGAAAAGCATTTCAGAACATACAAACCTCGAGGTGGATGTGCTCCAGCCAAGAACAGGAATTTGAGGCTCTTATGGACACAGACTCATCCAAACTAAAGATATTTAAAGATAAAGAAATCACAGAATCGTTTTGATTTTCGCACTACTCTGTGTAAACCCTAAAAACTTCTCTGGGTGAAATTCCCAGGAAAGCAGTTCCTGAAATACTCAAATTCAATTCAACTTTATTTGTATAGTGCTTTTAACAATTGTCATTGTCGCAAAGCAGCTTTACACAATCAAAAGAATTATTTAAGTTTGTATGAAATGTGAATGTGTATGAATCAAAATGGTCGGATTGTCCCTGATGAGCAAGCCGCGGGCGACAGTGGCAAGGAAAAACTCCCTGAGATGGTAATAGGAAGAAACCTCAAGAGTCCTGAACTATTGAGCGACTGAAGTCACAAGTCACAAGAACAGCTGTCTGCATCAGCTGAGTACCAGACCGTCTTTGTGGAAAGGTGGAACCGTCCCCAGTCACCACACGCATCCCAGGCATACCACACGGGGCATCCATGCAACGAGATCTCCAACCAGAAGCAGGACACCAGGACGAGTCAGACAGCTCCAGGGGGTAGAGGGGGTCTGGATCACTGGCAGCTCAGGAGCGACATGTATAGTTTGACAGAGAAACAGGGAGAGGGAAAAAGAGAGAAGGAGAGAGAGAGAGGAGAAGAGAAGGAGAGATGGTATGGTTAGGTATGGTCACAGTCAAACAATGTATAGGATGAATGTATATTTAGTGCAAAGTGCAAGCAGGGACTCCGGCAGGACTAACTATAACAGCATAACTAAAAGGGAGAGCCAGAAGGAAACACAAACATGTGGGGTCCCTGAGATGTAAAGCGACCAATCACCTCACAGTCAACAAACCTGAGTGATCAATGAGAGTGAGGAAGACAGCATCTAA
>JAQMYG010000004.1:17354205-17371906 GCA_030014215.1 Clariallabes teugelsi
TTTCTTATCTTGGCAATATTTCTGAGGTGAAAGAATGCTATCCTAGTAATATTATCTACATGAGCTTCAAATGAAAGTCTGGAATCTGTAATCACACCGAGGTCTTTTACTGTTGCCCTTGATGGAACAGAAAAGCCATTTAAAGTTACAGTGTGATCAGAAAGCTTACTTCTAACTTCTTGTGGTCCTATGACTAGAACTTCTGTCTTATCAGGATTAAGCAAAAGGAAGTTAATTAACATCTTGTATGTCCTGCACACATTGCTCAACTTTAGTAAACTGGTTTATCTCATCTGGTTTTGCTGAGAAGTATAATTGTGTGTCATCAGCATAACAATGAAAACGAATTCCATGCTTTCGAATTATGTTTCCCAAAGGAAGCATGTAAAGGGAAAAAAGCAGTGGGCCTAAAACTGAACCCTGTGGAACACCAAACTCCATTTGAGAACATGCAGAATAATCACCATTTAAATCTACATACTGATAACAATCAGTCAAATAGGATCTGAGCCAGGAGAGGGCTGTACCCTTAATTCCATCAACATTTTCTAATCTGCGAAGGAGAATACGAAGGTCAAGTAACACAACCTCAAGTATAGTGACGCAACCCTGATCAGAGGCCAATAGGAGGTCATTTACTACTTTAACAAGTGCTGTCTCTGTGCTGTGATGAGGCCTAAATCCTGACTGAACTCAAACTAGTTCATCCGGTACCAACTCACACAGATAACAGATCACACCTTTTCTTCATTCCGATGTTTAATATGAACACTAGCTGTTTAGTTTAGGCCTGCATCTGCATGATTTTATGCTCTGCACTCCTGACATATGATTGGCTGATGAGATACCAACATATTAGGCATTCCTAATAAAGTGGATAGTGAGTGCAAATGTTTCTATATTGCTTAAAGATCATACGCAGAGACTTTGCCTCTTCACTTTACCTCACGCGTATCACATGGAAAATTAAACATTTATTAAGAAGCATGCCGTGTGGATTGGAGCTATATGAAAAGCAATTATTGGCGGATTATACAGTACTTCAATATGACACACTCATCTGCTTGTTCAAATGTATATTCAGCTCTTCTGCTCTCACCTCTAAGTAATTGAAGTGAAACTGAAAGGTCAGACTGAAACCTTAGCAGGGAGTCATTTGTTTCCCACAGAGCGCTAATTGAATGAACACCTGGCTGCTGGGACGCTAGCCTCCATTAAGGGAGGAGGATTCTTCTCCGTGTGCTCTTGTTTACGGCTAAACTGTTTTATAGAGGCATTTAAGGTTTCTTGGTGTTAAAGCAAGCGAGACGTCTGATCGCGTGCATGCAAATTACACCCCCATACACACACACACACACACACACACACACACACACACACACACACACAACATACTCTCTCGCATCCATGATATCTATCTTCTCTCTCTTCACTCGGAACAAGAGAACACTCCATTGTTCTGCCTTCTCTTCCAGATTAATGTGTGAACACGGTATCATATTACCTAATAAACCCACATGCAGAATTCTTGCATATGTGTATTATTGAACAAATTTTCATTGTAAAAAAATTTCTGTAGAAGCGAACAGAATTTATCGCAAAACAAGCATATGTAAATTTCATTTTGCTGAGTGTGTGTGTGTGTGTGTGTGTGTGTGTGTGTGTGTGTGTGTGTGTGGTGTGGTCAACCCATGAGAAAACTTGATTTACACTTAATTAAAATCAATATTATTAATGATTATAGCAATTTTTATCCAGGGATTATAAGCAAGGAAAATATAAAATAGTTTAAACAATCTTAACCGTGACTGAGTGAAATCTAGCAATGTTAATAACGGCAGAGGAAACATGGAGGAAAGATTAACTTATGTTTCTAGTCTTCATGTCAATGCTTATCCAGTGAGAGTGAGGCATTTTCCCAAAGCCATATTAATTACATTGATCATACTTCCCAGTCACAATTTTCAGGTCAATCAGAGGAACATATAAAGCACAGTATGACTGAAAGCTGAAAGAATGGAATGAATAACACTAATTGACACAAATTCTTAAATATAAAGTGCAATTTTGCTGTTTTGTTGCTCATAAAAAATCAAGTGTGCAGTATTGTCAAGGGTATGGAATCTGGGGCGGCATGGTGGATTAGTTGTTAGCAATGTCGCCTTGCACCTCCAGGGTCTGAGTTCGATTCTGCGTTCTGTGCGCATGGAGTTTGCATGTTCTCCCCGTGCTCTTCCGAGAATTCCGGTTTCCTCCCACAGTCTAAAGACATGCTATTAAGGTTGACTGGCATTCCTAAATTGTCCGTAGTGTGTGAATGACAACCGGGCATCGAGCTGGCAACCCGACCCCTTAAGTAACTGCCATAGAAATGACAGATAAGTGGTGAGTATTTGTTGTCCTGATGTGCCAGATGACGCATGTACAGACCAAAATACAAAAAAAAATTGAATATGCATTTGGTAAATAGAGGCTATGTTCACACTACTAGCCTGAAGTGACTCAATTCTGATTTTTTTTTTAACCCTAATGTGACACAGATCTGATTTAGTTAGGGCTGTTTAAATGTACAAATCAGATCTGAGTCACTTTCATATGTGGTTTTAGATCAGATACATATCCAATCTGTGGTCATGTGACTCAAATGAGACAAGGCAGATTGCAATTCATGGGACTTTTTCATTAACGTCATCAATCAGTGACGGCCTGCTGAAACAGCTAAAGCAAGAAATCTGGCTTTCTTCCTTCTGAAGCTCAAAACCTCAAAAGCCAATTTTTTGCTTGCCAGAAGAAAAAAAAATCAGAATTGAGCAATGTAGCTTGTGGTCTAAGTCAGAGTCATTGTGATCAAAGTCATCTTCTTAGTGGTGGCAACATTCCAGGCTTGCTCTGTTAAATTAAATTCAGTGCATCCACAAAGATTTTAATCAGGCAGGCTGGCTAGGTAGCGAGTTTAAAGTTGATTAGTAGTTAATACGTTTTAGTTTCTCATTAACTTGATATTAGTTCGTAATTAATGTTCTTGGAAGTTGATTATTTTTTATCAGCTTTGTTCATCTGGAAGATTATATGTCATGATAGAAATAATCCGGCTTTAGGCATGTGCTAGTTTAAACTCACATTATGTTACTTGATCTAATCCCCAGGAGGAATTTTTGGTGGTGAGGTTAATTCCGCAACCTTGTGGACATTG
The DNA here is from genome assembly GCA_030014215.1 of Clariallabes teugelsi. Classification (NCBI taxonomy): domain Eukaryota; kingdom Metazoa; phylum Chordata; class Actinopteri; order Siluriformes; family Clariidae; genus Clariallabes; species Clariallabes teugelsi. Next base: position 17,357,399 of record JAQMYG010000004.1, read on the forward strand.
GGACGACGTCGGTGTTAGGTTGTTTTTAAAAGAATTACTTTGATGAATGGGACAAACTTGTCTAATGATAACGGAACAACATTGACCCCCCAATTCCCCAACACAGTGTTGCAAAAATTATTTCAAAGAAAATGAAACAGATAGGTAAGTGCAAAATGAAGCATGACATGAGATACACACGCTGTATGCTGTTGTGTCTGTCCCAAACTTCAAGCTGGACCTTGTGTGAATGAATTTTGCCACATAATAATAGGGGCAGTGGTGGCTCAAACGGGTACGGCTTTGGGTAACTGATTGGAAGGTCGGGGGTTCGAGCCCCAGCACTGCCAAGTTACCACTGTCAAGCCCCTCACCCATACCCTTAACTCTATCTCCTCCAGGGGCGCTGTATCCTGGCTGACTTGGCACTCTGACCCCAGCTTCCTAACTGAGATATGCGAAAAAATCATATCACTGTACTGTAAGGTACATGTGACAAATAATTGAATCTGCTCCAAATAAAGGTTAACATTTTGTTGCTTTGGAGGTAGTGTTTGCAATGTTGTGTTCGGGTCATTCATTCAACAGTATTATTCATTTTATAAAAATGTTGCCCTGCTGGTGAATGTCACAATGTGGATATAAGGCTCATCCAACATTAGGGTTCCTGCTGGGAGACCTTCTCTGTTTTATTCTTATGAGTTTCTTACAAGAGGGGTTTGTGTTCTTCAAGTGAATGGTTCAACCGAAAGCATCTAAGGCTTACTGTAGTTCTTAATGCTCAGATTGGTTTCTTTGCTGAAATCCGATTTTTTTGCGTTGTTGTTCACATTGTCATTTAAATGTGACTGCCATCAGTCTCATGTGTGAACCGTATACGGCCCTGAAGTGACCCGCATGCGCAGAAGAAGTTAATGTATAATCCTTCATTTGTTTAAATCTTTAGTTTCTTTAAATTTTGCTCTGAGGCTCTTCACTTTCCGCTGACACTGTATCCATGTCCTTCTGTGCCCTCGCTTTAGAGAGACTTTAAAGATTCCTTTAGAGATACTCTCAAACATGGCATGGCTCCGATAGCACCATTCAAGTTCAGCCTGAATAGAACTCCCAAATGCTTATTAAATCTACAACCTCCCCTACATCATCGTTGTCTGCCAATGTGATTTTAATCTTCCTGCCTCCTCCATCTGTCACATTTCAATGACATAATCGCATGAAATGCGACATGGCCATTCAGACTGAAGTCACATTGCAAAACATCGGATATGTATCCGATTTACAGTATGACCACATATGAAAGTGGCCTGGGCCTGATTTGAAACAATCGGATTTGTGCTGTTCAGACTGTCATAAGAAAATGAGATATGGGTCACATTTGGGCAAATTTCAGCCTGTAGTGTGAACTACTGTAAGCCTAATGTTTGCTCAAGACAATATCATCAATGGATTTGTATAGATGGAATGCAAATAATGGGTGTGCTCTAATCAGCTTGAGGTCCCCTTTGAAGTATACTGCACAGGGTATTTATCCATGTTAAGTGCAATTCCAAACTGCAAGGAGCGAAACTGCTCAGGTCAAATGGAATTGGAAGTGAACACTGGGTTTTCACTTCGCTGGAAGTGGACATGGAAAATTTCTCATGTCACTACGCCTCGCTGGGCCTTGAAAAAAATGGAATTTGAATAGGGATTGATATATCTATTATTGCTATTATAGTGGACAAAATAATATAAATCAGACACAAGACTTTTAATTTAATCAATAAATCTTTAGTATAAGAGTAGGCTAGTAATGTGCAAAAAAAATTGCACAATATTATTTTCTCTGTATATCTTGTAATATAATCAAATACAGTCATTTATTTACAGACTATACTGTACATGGATATATTTTTTAATGGTGTCAGTTTTTGTTTCAATATTTAATTTTCATAGTGTAAAATTTTTACAGTAGCAGCAAAAGGTCGAGGAGGTTACCATGGGAACGCACGGAGGAGGAAGTGATGTCTGCGCTGGTGATGTTGCATGGTGTTCCGAATGATGGATCTTTGTCGAAGGAATTTCCCTTAACCGACATTATCTTTACAGGACGTTCCAGCAGTTACATCATCTGCCATATGCAGAAGTGTATTTGAACACTTGATGTGCCCGCGACTTCATTTGCATGGAATTGCACACTCCCAAGCGTGTTTAAAAAATTTTAAATTTTGGAATGAATGTTGAATTTTGGAATGAATTTTAATTTTTACGAGTTACCGTGAAGTGCACATAATGAAGGTGTGAGATTGCGTTTATTAAGTCGATTTCAATTGCACACTTATAAACATGTAAGCCTATCTGTTACTTCAAACTCGGCCAAATACACTTGTGAAAACCCCATTAAAATTTGTTTAGTAGTTTTTATGTGATGCATGCACGAACAAACAGACAGACAGACAAAAAGTTTAAAATATCTTGATGTGTTCTTTTACACATCTTACATTCCCCTAAAAAATTTTTTCGCAATTATCTTTAATGTACAGACACTCCAACTTTACAGTTATAGTTACAGTAATTATATGTATAGATTAGACATTTTATTAGGGTATACTGTACACAATTTTCTCCATTGAGAAATATAGAACATTGGGCAATGAGAGAAGCTCATTACTCCTAATGTGATAATGTGATAATAGATTATGGTTGCCAGATTTGTCTTCCAAAAAACCACGAGACAAACAACTGACGTCAGACAAAAAGACAATCACTTAAAGACCTAGTTTTTCACGAATTGGGGCCTTGTTATGTTTATTGTCATTGGCAACCAGTTCTGAATCTTTTGTGTGATAGTTACACAATATAAAATCAGCCATTAAAAACAAAAACAGGATAGTATGTGTTCTGGGAAATGTCATATAATTTCCAGGAAAGATAGTGGGGTGGGGAAAAGGAACAGTCCTGGGGAAACTGGGACACGGTATGATAGTGAGTTATAAAGCACATACTGTAGGTGTTATATGTGTGTGTGTTTTAGTAAACAGCAGCAGAAACTTACAACTATGAGTTGTGGATAATGCCTTTAAGCAGAGCTTGTCTTAGCATTTAGCTCTCTCACTCATTTACCGTCTATACTGCTTGATCCTGTATACAGGGTTACGGCGGGGCCTGGAGTCTATCCCTGGAGACTTGAGTCAGGTTACAACCTGGATAGGGTGCCCATCCATCACATGCACACACTTACACGCTCATTCACACACTACAGGCTATTCGGGAACGCTAATTAGCCTAATTTGCATGTCTTTGGACTGTGGGAAGAAACTCATACAAGCAAGAACATGCAAACTCCTTGCACACAGCCCCTGAGGCGGGAATTGAACCCAGACCCTGGAGGTGCAAGACGCAAGGCGACACTACGCCATCTATCATGTTATAATCTTTCACCTGGGACATGCACTTCTTTCTGTGGTTTCCTCATTCAGGTGATTGCTTTAAGTTCCTCCTCAAATGTCATTAAAATACAGTTAAGATTTTTTTTGCGGTATTTTAAATGTAAATGTGTATGTATATTATTCACCACACTTCGTAGCTAAGTGAAGCCATTGACTGAATAATGAATGACATTTGGGTATAAGCTGTGTCACTAAGTGTGATCTTTAAGCTAAGTGAGATCATCCACAGCAATCTTAATATTGTAAATGTGGGTCCGTCCATCCACAGCTGGCTTAGAGCAATCTATCTACAGTATGGTTATCTCAGCAGTGACAAGCGGTGACACAGTGACACATTGACATGATGTCTCAAAAGGCCAGAATCTCATAAAATACTGTAAATCGTTGCAGCCTGAATGAACATGACTGACCTCTGAAATTGAAACATAGTGGTGTCAGTCTGACTGAAAGATAATTAATTATAATTATTATATTTGGTATATATTGTAAGTGCGTTGTTATTTATATGACAGGTGTTCGAGTCAAACCAGGACTTGTAGTTAAATTTCTTATGAAAGAAGGCAAGAGTTTTCTCAATTTCCCTTAAACTGTAATTACAATGTTATAAAATATTACATGAGGAGCGTTCGAGTCAAACCAGGACTTGTGAATGAAGACGTAAAATCAAATGACATGAACAGAAGACTTCAGGCACAGTGCGGTGATGAGGCTCTTAGTCGCAGTAAAACAGTACTTTCATGAGCGATGACACCAGCATCAGTCTGTGGGAACGGTACACACAACCATTCATCAACACCACTTTTACATTACAGGAACTCAGCTGTGAGTTACTGACATTTTCCCTGTCCAGTCCTGACCTCTCTCCAAGCCATTTCTATGTGTTTGGGCCATTGAAGGAGTTCCTGGGAGGCCAGCGTTTCAGGCATGAAGCAGGCAGTCCCATCTAGGCTCTGCGTACTGAGAAAGCTTTCTACCTTAATGGGATCCGAGCACTGGTGAAACACTGGGATAGGTGTATTAGTGTAGCAGGGGATTATATAGAGAAATAAAGGGGTGCAGTACACAGGTACAGTGTTAAAATAAAGGGCAAACATGATATGACTAAAATTAATAATAAATGTGGCAGATGCAAACATAATATATCGATTAGCAGGAATAATGCAGGTGGTTCAACAATACAGTCGGGAATTTTACTTACAGATTTTAAACAGCAGTTTGTGGGAATAACGTGCAACATTTGTGTCGGGTGAATGAGTGTTTCTGGGTGTTTGTTAGCATGCATGTGTGACTGGTGATGCTGTCAGTCCAGTCCCTCAGTATTAAGGAGTCTGATGGCTTGGAAAAGAAAATGTTACACTGCCTGACCATGAGGGCCAAATGCTTCAGTAACTTTTTTTTTCTCCAGATGGCAGGAGGGTAAAGAGTTTGTGCGAGGAGTGAGGTGGCACTGTGTATGTGTCTTTGATGGAAAGAAGAGAGATCCTGATTGTTTTCTGAGGTGTCCTCACTATCCGTTTCACAATCCTGAGATCTAAGATCGTACAATTTCCACACCAGGTAGCGATACAGCTGCTCATGGTGGCTCTCTATAGTCCATCTAAAGAATATGATAAGGATGCGGAGATGGGATTTTTTTTTCTTAGCCTTCGCAGAAAGTAGAGATGCTGGTGAGAATAGTTCTTGACTATTGAGCTGGTTTCACATGAAGTTGAGCTTCTTGACCAGGTGAACACCAGGTAACTACTCTTGATGATCTCTACGGAGGAGCCATCCATGTTAAGGGGAGAAGGGTAGTTTTTTCAACAAACTAAAGTTTTGTCTATGCTCAGAGACAGGTTGCTGGCTCTGCGTTAGACTGTTAGCCGCTTCATTTCGTCTCTGTAGTCTGACTTGTCGTTCTTGTTGATGAAACCCCCCGCAGTCGTGTTACTGTGAACTTGATGTGATTCAAGCTGAGAATTAAAAACCAGCAGATAAAACAGATAAATCAGAACACAAACACATGTATAGCTATAGCTACTGTGTAAATACCAATAAGACAAAAGTTAACAATGCAAAACATTATGCTAAATATTTTGTAGTTTTCCTTTGTGTCTCTCACCGGGATATTGCCATCGGATCCTTTGGGTGTTGCGGGGACTTGCTTTCCAGTGTAACTCCAAGGTTCTTGATCGGATTGGGATCTGGAGAGTTTGGAAGTCGGGTCGGCTGCATTGGGCTCTTTGTCTGCTTGGCCCCCAGTATGGTTGGCTGTGGTGCGCTGGGTGTTCTAGTCCCTGTATGTCATGGCTAGCATTGTTTTTTTTTTTGTTTTTTTTCTTTTCTGCATTGGGTTTTCTGTCGGATCATACCGGACAGGCTGGTCTTTGGTCCCCAATGAGCCTCGGGTGCCCATGATCCTGCCACCAGTTTACTGCCATATATATCTGATAATTGATGATATTATGTGATGTACAGTCAATTGGTCTATACTTTATTAACAAACAAATTTGCGTTTCTTATTTAAAAGAAAGACTTTTATTTTCACACATCCCAAAAACATGTTGTGTGAACAGTCTATGTTAAAATACCAGTAAAGTGTGAATGAACGAGTGTACAGTATACTATATGTGTAGATTGAGTGGTGTACAGCGGCACGGTGGCTCCTCGCACTCCAGGGTCTAGGTTAGATTCCTGGTCAGGTTTGATTCCCGTCTCTGTGTGCATGGCGTTTGCATGTTCTCCCCGTGCTTGGTGGGTTTCCTCCGGGAACTCTGATTTCCTCCCACAGTCCAAAGACTGGGTTAAATGGCATTCCCAAATTTCCCATAGTTTGTGAATGAGTGTGTGTATGTGTATTATTAATAGTGTGTGTTCTGCAATGGATTGACACCGTATCATCAATACCACATTATCCTGTGTACAGGGTTGCAGGGGCCCTGAGTCTATACCAGGAGACTTGGGCCATGAGGTAGGGTACACATTTACATTTACATGGGCAGGGTGCCAATCCATTGCAAGACACAAACACACACACACTCCAGGCAATTTGGGAAGACTAATTTTCATGTCTTTGGACTGTGGGAGAAAACCGGAAACCCACCAAGCACTGGGAGAACATGCAAACTCCATGCACATACAGTAGAGACGGGAATCGACCCTGGCTGGTAATCAAACCTGGACTCTGAAGGTGTAAGGCGACAGTGCTAACCACTAAGCCACCAATGAAAAATATATTATATAAATTATTGTTCATGAACTATTTATATTATATATAATATATTAAATAAATGAGAAAAAGAAAAAGAAAAAGTCAAAACTCACCAAACCATGATCAGTGGTCCAGTAAATCCAGGATTGAATAAGTAATGAGTATTTGTTCTCTTTCTTTCCTTCTGTCTCTTTACCACTGAGAATACAAACAAGAGATAAGAAAGAAAAGGAGTTTAAGGTGACCTACGCTTACAGAGTGTATGGTGTTATATGTCTTACAGTCATTTCCCATGACAATCTGGGTTTGATGTGAGTGTGGATCACTGCTCACTTTTATGTACTTCATTTGTCAAGCACTCCAAAAGTTCCACCGCCTATAGGCCTCAGCAGTGATTAGTGGATGACTGAAAACAGTATGATGGAGGGGGAGAGAGACGGATGAAGATGGAGGCAGAAGAGATAAGAAAAGAAAATGAAGATGGAAAAATTGAGAGAGAGAGAGAGAGAGAGAGAGAGAGAGCGGGCGAATGAGAGTGAGAGATTGAGAGAGGCAGATTTAAGCTAAGTGCGCACTTCACCATTTTCAGCCTGATTTCCTCTGCTGACTGCTCGCTGCACGTTCCTGTGGTGACTGCTCAGGTACATTAGTGTGCATTGTTCAGCAGTGTGATTTTCCATGTCTGTGCGTGATCCCCGAGGCCTTGATATTTTCAAGCATGTTTGATTTTTTTTTTTTTGGGTGATGAATCATGTGGTGTGATCCCCTCTGCACCTGCTCGCATTGATGTACATTGTTGGGAAAACGCCAATGAGAGTCCAAGAGGAAATCATATTTAATCAAATCTCTGAACCGAGGTTATCAACCATCTATCCGTGCGGAAGGACGAGGTAAAAAAAAAAAAAAAAAAAAAAACGTAGGCACAATAATACTGCTTCATTGTGTTGGCATGTCAACAGAACATGGTTCGTGGCAGCATCGGGTATAAGAATAGCTCCTTTTCTTTTCAATACTCACAGTCTGCATCTCATCTCTCCAACCAATATATCTCTTGCATTTCTTTATCATGAAAAGTCGTATTTAAGGATCAGGCTTGATTTGATGGGGATTTCTTGCTTGGGGATATACGCGGTATTTGCCTCATATGCAAGAAATCGTGTCATTTGTAAACCCCTAAACCGCTAAACAACTGACTGGAAGCAATTAAAGCTGCATAGTGTGAAATGGTCAGCGATTCTAAGATCCTAAACATCCTTTAGTGTGTGCTCGGCCTTAAGCGAAAAGGCTGGAGAGAGTTGTAGCTATTGACTAAGAAAGAGACAGTGGTAGAACGGTTTAATGTTTTACTATGATTATATCGAACCGTTCACTTTTTTATATAAATTTTCCTTTTAAATACGAATACCATAGTGATTAGAATCATTTTGATCTGAGCAGATATTTGCTATTCAAATAAGTCAGACTAATTGGCGTTCCCAAATTTCCCATAGTGTGTGAATGAGCATGTGAATGTGTGTATGTGTGTGTGTGTGCCTTGCAACGGATTGGCACCCCATCCAGGGTGTTTCCCGCCTCATGACCTAAGCGCTGTAGACGATGAGTGAGTGAGTGAGTGAGTGGGTGAGTGGGTGAGTATACTGTACGCACAACTGTATGCACTGACCATTGAAAAAACCTACGCATTTATAAATTATGTGAATGTGTTCATGCACTGCATTACTCGTTTATTCAATGCCAATATATGGTAAACTATAAACCTTTAAATAGCACAGTGCATGTTTCAGATGACATGGTGCATGTCAAAATGTGTAAGAAGATCTGCACTGAAGAAGTGAAAATGTAGTTGCATAAAGTGGAATAAAACAAAACAAAAAGGTTTATTTGGAACTGTTAAAAGTAGTTTGTGTAATACATGAATAGAATCTTATATATATTATACATACATGTATTACAGACACATGTGGCTTGGATGGGTTCCCTGTTAAGTCTGGTTCCTCTCAAGGCTTCTTCCTATTGCCATCTCAGGGAGTTTTCCCTTGCCACTGTCGCCCTCGGCTTGCTCATCAGGGATAAAAACCTTAAAAACTTATTTCCATAATTATTTGATTCTATAAATCTGCTTTGCTTCATTGACTATGAATGAACTATCACTAATTGACTTTCAGTGTTTTTTCCTACAAGTTGTCGACAAGTTACCTGTTGATTTTCAAGGATCTGACATTCCACTCGCTGAATGTTCACGGGAACGACTGCAGGGGTCTCCGAGCCACCTCAGCCGGGACATACAGCCTCCTTTAAAACATTTGCAAAATTCAAATGTGACTAAGAGTTTCTTTAACCTACTGTGCTTGAAGTCTTCTGGTTTTGCACCTTCTGTCACAAGTCCCGGTTTGACTTGAACGCTCCTCATACATGATCAGGAATGTTAGGAAATAAATGCATATCCTTTCATATACTTATTAACTTATTAAGTGCATAGAAACATGCATATGCAAGGTTTACTCATGAAACTATGGACACGCACGGCTGATAAATGAGACTCCTGGTCTTTTTGTGAAACAAGCAATCCATAATTCAGTCCCTTGACCTTGCGTTGTTCTAATACATTTAACTGCTTGCCAAGCTTTTAATATGGACAAGCTAAAAGGATTCAGCTTGTTGAAGTTCAGCTCATTTGGTTTCCCTTAATGTAAATTTAAGACCTGCTGCTTTTTTCTTTTCCAGTAAAGCACAATGAACTTACAAAAGCCTAAATGCATCCTAAAGCCAAAAGCATCAGCATGGCTCATGTCCTCCACTGGTTATGGTGGTTTGGACGTCATGTTGCTCGTCCACGTCATGTTGATTTCTGATGACGTGGACTTCGTGGGAGTAGAGCGGAAACATGGATAAAGGAATCGGAAGAGGTGAAAGGAAAAAAAAGTAGGGTGAAACGGAGGTAAAGAAGTGATATTGAAAGATCAGTGAACAGTAAAACAGTTTGGGGATTTGGTAGGGGGAAACCCAGATTGAAATAGAACAATGAGAGAGAAAGTGACAGAGATGTATATATATATAGACAGAGCAAAAAGCTATAAGAGAAAGGGGATTGTATAGGGAAAGTAATGAAAGCAGTGCAAAAACAGGTTAAGGATGTGAAAAGCTATAAAGAAGCATGGGAAGTGAAAAAGAAATAAGGAGTGATATATATATGGGGTAGAGAGAAGGATGGCTAAAGACAGGAATATCTATATTCAGTGCTTACAATACTGCAGCTCTGTTTCAGTTCAGGTCTTGTGTTCAGCGTTCTGGTAGTTTAGACGTGCTTGTGTGGGCTTTCTAAAAGAAATGAAGGAAAGAAAGAAGTAGAAATGGAAAGAAAACTTAAAAGAAAGAAAGCCACACTGTCGTTTCAGTCTGCTGCTAGAGTATTAAATAAATATGAAGATATTACAGCTTCTGATTCGGAACCGGAAAAAATCTAATTCCCTAGTTTGGAGGTGTTCCAGATTTTTTCTTTTTTCCTTTTATCAAAAGTATAATAGAGTTTTAGGGCCGATTCGTAGCTTTTCGTCTGTTCCTTTTTCACTCTAATGAAATGGAAAAGATTGAAGTAAATGTTGTAGATTATTTTCCTGATAGAGCCTCTTTTACTATAAGTTTCAAAAGTGCAAACTTTAAACAGAGCAGAAGATTAAATCCCAAACAGCATATATAATTTTATATTTTGGGTGCCATTTATTAGTTTCTTTTTTTCTTTTTTTCTTTACTTTTTTTCAGGAATGAGTTTTGAGGCCAAAGTGAGTTCCAGTAAGGCAAACAAACTGTAAACACCTGACACTCACACCCACATGTGGTTCTTTCCCAAACTCTTCCAACATGCAGTTACACAGAATGTGTTTGTACGAGGTGCTATCAAGCTCTTTTTACAAGTTCTGTTTTTTCAACGGACATCCTCCCTCAGGCATTAGAATTCGGTATTGAATATCGTCGGACACCTGGGGACAAATGTTCTATGCACAATGCTGCGATATTTAGAAAAAGATGAATAGCATGCACTTGGTTGAGCTGCAGACCTGCCTCACCTTTTTCGGTCAAGGGGATGATGGGCTTTTCCACTGTAAAGACTGTTGCCTAGTCTCAGGGTCGTACCCGTACATCCAAATTTCATCAGCGGTATTGATCCTCGACAGGAAGGATGGGTCATGCATGGCACGCTGGTGAAGTTCTTGGCAGACTTTGATGCGATGTTCCTACTTCTTCTCGGTCAGCAGCCTGGGGACGAACTTGGCAGCAACATGGCGCATGTTGAGCGGTTGAAGGTCTTCCTGCTCTCTCGTCGTCTACCAGTGATGTTCTTCTGCTCTTAAAGTCCATATCCATGTCCATGATGAAATCACACAGGGTCAGAATAGCATCAGCTGTACAGCTCCCAATATACACAGGACAATGTCTTTTGGCACGCTGACTTATGAAGGTCGGTGCTCCCTTGTGCTGCCATCTGTTGGTGTGTTACAAAACTAGTGTTGAAACATTTTGATTCCACCTCATATGTTGTAGCATTCCAACATTTCTTTTGAAGAATTTAAGTGTCAGATCCCTGATGTTCACCACATTGAATAGGATGAACTATAACTGTGACTGCACCCCAGACCTCCTCTACCAACACCAGTACCTGGTCTCACTAATGCTCTTGTGACTAAATGATCACAAATCTAGTGTACAACCTTCCCAGAAGAGTGGGGCTTATTATAACAGCGAAAGAGGAATATTGTATTTTATTTTTAGTGGTGGACTTTGTTACACAGGTAGTATTTTACCATGGAAAATCTGGAAGTAATGAATTCTCAGAGCAGGGCTCAACAAACAAGCAGTTTCAGAATCTATGAGTGTGTGTGTGTGTGTGTGTGTGTGTGTGTGTGTGTGTGGTTATCTTGATTAATTTTTCCCCTCAAACCTTCACACTGTACTATATTCTCCTTGATAAATACTGGAGGCAAAACACATTCTGTCATTAGCCGAGTGCATTAACTTCTGTCTCTTACAGTTTTTGCAATATCAAGTAGGTGATTTTGTAACCTGCTGGACCGATATGCTATAGAGGAGTGGGTTAACCCAGGACAGAGCATAATAATGAAGAGTTTGTCCCTGATTTCTGATGCAAGGATGTTCTGAGTCGACAACGAGTCACTGTTTTTCAAGAACAGTATCTATTTTAGTTATCTACGTAACTTTATATAAGGGGTTCACATGAACCATCAGAATGGGGGGAAATCTGATCTCGGTTAGATTGATGATGCATTGATGATCCTTTGTTAACTTGTGTACTTAAGTAAAAGTACGGAAGTACTCACCTATATCAAAGTAGTATCAAAAGTACAGGGATTATAACCTGTGTTCAAAAATTCACTCACAGTGTAGGTTCTGGGAAAATATTCGTTTAATGAAACTCATTATTCCCCCATGTATTTATTTATTACTATTCACACTCACTCATCTTCTATACCCCTTTATCCTGTATACAGGGTCGTGGGGGGCCTGGAGCCTATCCCAGGAGGCTTAGGGCACGAGGCGGGGTACACCCTGGACAGGATGTTTGCGAATCTCTTGGTGCGCGTTACTGTATCAGCGCTGTCTGAACAATAATGGTCATCAATTTGAACATTTACGAACATGATTCTTCAATTACATTTGTCTTCTGTATTCGAAGCTATTCCATTTCACTCTATGTTCATAAATAATATTTTTCTTGTCATTCGAAGTGTACATTGTACAGTGTACAAGTGTACAGAGTACATTTTTTTGAGACACCCTGTATTTAACGGCACCTTTAAAAACATGCCCCACTAAAAAAAAAGTGCCCCACCAGAAAAACACATTCCTTGATGGTTATTTTCACACACACACAAAAAAAAAACACGCCTGATGTTAAGCAAAGAACTCCTCGGATCCGTGCAGCAGACAGGTGACGCCAAACAAGAGCGTGTCAAAGCACTACTACTGGTTATTACTCTACGAAGTTAAGTAGGAGTACAGATATTTGCTGTACTTTTAAGCAGAGTAAAAAGGAAAACAGATCTTCAGTGTATGTGAAATATGTACTTAAGTACAGTAATGAAGTACATGTACTCAATTACCTCCTACCTCTTCTCTAGACTTTACGCACAATGTAGCAATAAAGCAAAAACAATGTAGCAATAAAGGAAAACATCCAGATGCAGAGAAAAAAATCCTGGTTGATGAGCGAGGGCATCTGAGAATAGCCAGACTGGTAAGTGCTGAGAGAAAAAGTTACAGTAGTGCAGTAGCTCAGATAAGCACTTTGTAGAATGCCGAAGCTTGAGGCGGATAGACTACAACAACAGAAGACCATTTCAGGTTTCTGGTTCTGCCAAGAACAGAAAGCTGAGGCTGCACTGGTATAGGCTCACCGAAACTGCACAGATGAAGAATAAAACAATGTAGCCATATCTGATGGATCATGATTTCTTCTGATGCACACAGGGTCAGAATTGTGGCACCAGAACAATGAATCGATGGACCTGGTGTTAACGATCCAGACTGGTGGAGGTGGTGTAATGGTGTGGGGAATTACAGTATTTGGCATACTTTTGGGTCTGGTTAACAAAATACATTGCTTGAATGCCATAGACTATTTGAGTATTTTTGCTGAGCAGGTACATTCATTCAGGATCACAATTAACCTTGTACTGAATACTTCCAGCATGATAATGAACCATATCGGTGATCTTCAGTGTCCTTCGCAGTCATACTGTAGGATCTGAATCCATTTTACCTACTGCTTGTTTTTTTGCTCTTACTGCATCTTTCAAAGGTTTGTCTGTGTAATTCTCTTCCACAACTGCATGTGAGATGTTTTATCCGAGCAACGAAAATGTTAATACATAAATTAATTATTAAAAAAATTAAATAAATAAATAAATACTGTCGTACTTTCCAGAGGATTCTATGTAAATTTGCCTTTGTGTCATAATGATGATGTGGGTACTGTGTGATAAATATAGATCATCAGCTGAAGGCATTTATTCAAGCAGAAATCCTGAAGAGAGAAGGATCTTGAGGCATTTCTCCACCGAGCAATATTATCGTTGTCTTTTAGTGCAAGCCATTACTCAATTGAATATACCTTTTTCTGTACTCCAACCAAATCAAGCACACTTAGAGTTTATTCCATTTCTCATTTAAGGTTGCTGTGAAGACTAGATTAAAAAAAGTCTTTAAGGTGAAGAAGGCCAATACTGTTATATTATTTTCTTTCTCGTTTCTTACTTTTCTGTTGCGTGCCAGGGTTGGATTGCAGGATCAGCCACGATATGGTGCCTCTGGAGCATAAGGGTTGAGAACATTATGCACCGTGACAGTGCTGGGGCTTATGATAATCTGATAAGGAGCATTTAGAGTTGGTATTAAATTAAGGCAAATACTGGAAATGGTATGTTATTTAAGAGCATGCTTTTTTTGTTCAAATATATTTCTTGCTTTGTAGCTTGTTTGTTTTTATTCGGCTCATTAAAATAAAATTCATTAAAATCTTATAGCTATTTATGGACAGAGTCTTAAAGTCTAATCTGAGCCACGTTAAATCCTCTTAGCTTCAAATTCACCCTTTGCTTGTTCATTTGGCAACTCCTTGGATTTATTTTGTTTTTTTTTAGGTTTTTCGCTTAATGCCTGAATGCATTTTTATCCTTGCCTGCTTTTCTGGTTTAGATGTTCCCTCCTAATGGATCCTAAAAGATTCCAGTCTAGTGTGTTAAAGCAGATCTTACCTGTTAACCTGGATCTACATGTAGCAGATGTTCGATCTGCAGCGAGCTCTTAAAGGAATATATACACACTACCGTTCAAAAGTTTGGGGTCACTTGCAAATGTCTTTGTTTTTGTTTAGTGATTTATTTTCTACATTCTACA
>JAQMYG010000004.1:17404704-17423745 GCA_030014215.1 Clariallabes teugelsi
TGTTTTTTTCTATTATTTCTGACATGTTATATCTTTCACATGGATGTTAAAAGCTGTTCTGAGTAAATACAGCTGGATAAAACAAATTTTTTGTCTGGCTTGTTTTCAGACTGCAAAGCAACAAAACCTGTCCCCTCCAGGATTTGCTTAATTGAAACAAAATTCCCAAATTGCAATTCTATCCATAAACATAATATAAGGAAGGAAAACTGCTCTTATGTTGAAGAGCCTCTTAATGCTGTCATGGGGAGATTGAGAAAATCACTTCAGTCTGAGTGCATAAAAAAATGCAAGCAAGCTTATCAGCATAACCAAAATCAGGGCTTTCACCCCGACTGAATCATGATGATTGTGTTCGTCATTCTGCCGCTTCACAAATCAAAGCCGGTCACAATTATCTAATGCCGTAGGCTGTATCTGCATTATTAAAAAGTCATGATTCAGGTCAGACATGCTTCCAGCTATTCTGGTAATTTTTTATAGTGCGACTCATCCATTGCCATTTTTCGACTCTCTCATTGTGCCTGCATTTATCATTTGTGATCGTGTTTATTGATTATGTGTGTGTATTTGCATATGTGATATCTGATCAATTTTGGTCAACACACTGAGCTTGCTTCCAATAAATGGCCTGTTTTTCCCCAACTGATAATCATAAATGTAATTAATTAATTCTCTAGACTTCTGGCACGAGGTGGGGTACATTCTAGATGCAGTGCCAATCCATTGCAAGGCACACACACATACACTATAGGCAATTTGGGAACACGAGTTAGCCTAAACTGCATGTCTTTGGACTGTTTGAGGTAACCAGAGTACCTGGATGAATAACCAAGCATGGGAAGAATATGCAAACTACACACACGAGGTGGGAATTGAGCCCTCGACCCTGGAGATGCAAGGCCACAGTGCTAACCACGACTCCGCAGTGCTGCCCATAAACCTAATTATATTACTTAATCTCTGGCCTTTCTGACAGTTGACCTATAGTAGAGATTATAATACTGGTTACAATTGTGTATCACAAAAGCCTACTGACTTTAGTTAAAGTGGCCTGCAACCTGTCTGACCTTTAGTTTATTACGTACAAGTGGGTTACAAAGCAAACAATAAACACCATACAGCGAACACAAACGCCATGGGAAAGCTTTGAAACACCTGAACAGATTGAAAGAGCCTTAGTATTGATTCCACATCCCTGACTGTACAGTACCACAGGGAACGGCATTCTTCTCCCCAGTGGTTTGATGATTATTGTGGAACGTGCTGTGTGACACATTTGTCCAGAATCTTTCTTAAGTGTCCAAACCATGTGAGAACAATGGCTTCCACAAGCAAGGGCCACCACTTTTCCACTAATGTGTCACCTGAGTCTTGCTTAATGTCAGTAAGCTTTGCTTTTATGTAATTTATTGATGCGACCAAAATTGGCCACTAATGACACAATAAGTCAAACAGGTTTTTACCAATCATCATTGAATGATTAGTAACCTGCACCTGCAGCTCAGCACGAGAAGGAGAATGAGGACGAGGAATACTGTATTGTTATGAAGCTGTTTCCAGAGCTGTTATTATCTCTATTTCAGAGCTATTTCTTTGGGTTTAAAGAGCAAGATGATTTTGATAAAGAGGAGCCATGTGCTACAGTATGAAGACCTTGAATGACCCACACTATTATCTTCCTACAAACCTCATTGCAGAACAACGAAGCTGTTGTTCACATAAGTTCAACACCGGCACACCGTTACTACAAAATTATAAATTACAAGCTGACCCCGGATACAGATCCAGCATCCTTCAAATTGACTAACTGAATACACTATGATAAAGAGATATAATCGTGTTTCCCAGACAGAAAAAGACTCCAGACCTGCAGTGATTCTGATGCGGAGCTGCTGGAGGCAAGATGGAGCCGAGTCAGATCCGGATCAGAGTCGTCTGCTATCTGGGTTGTGATCAGCTGATGAAATTTCACTTAAAGGTCACCTATTATGCAAAAGTCAGACATTTCTCTGTGTTATAAGCCAGATTATGGCTGACATATATGAGTTTGAATTCTGTGGCTGTAATTCAAACCTTTTTGGTAGTTTTTTTTTTAGTCTGAAGCTTTCCTGTAACCTGGATAGCAACAGTAGTGATGTGGAAGAAGGTCATGGAAATTATTGATGCATCTGAAAAGGGAATTTGGAGGGCTTTCAAGCATTGGACGTGCCTGTGGAATGGAATTTCAGCTAAAAAATTAACAGACCAATGTTAACTGATCAGCCATAACAATAAAACCACTAAGAGACAAAGTGTACAACATGAATTATCTAATTACAATGTCATTGGATAATGGACTTGGATATATCGGGAGCTACAGTAGGAAACTGTAGTCATTTCTTGATGTTGTTGTGTTGGAAGTAGTTAAAATTGAACAAATTTGACAAGGGCCACATTGTGCTGACAGACAAATGGGCTTGAACAGCTCCAAAATGGCAGGTCTTCCAGGGTTTTCCCAGTATGCAGTGGTTTGTATTTGCCAAAAAAAGATCCAAGGAGGGACAACCAGTGAAGCGGAAACAGGGTCATGGGTTGCCCAAGGCTCATAGATAGGGAGTGAAGGCTTGCTTGGGTGGTCTAATTCCGAAGATAAAGCTATTGTAGCACAAATGAGGTTTGATAGAAACCACTGGCTATGATAGAAAGGTGTCAGGACAAACAGTGCATCGAAAGCTGGTGGAGGTACCGAAGCATTCGGGCACGCACATCGAGACTGTGTAACAGCTTTTTTCCACAAGCCATCCGTCTCCTCAACATAAAAGGACTCGACTGATAAACACACACACACACACACAGACACACACACACACACAAACTATTATACACACCAACCTATAAATACTCTTTTGCACAATATTCATCAATTGCTAATTTGCACAAACTATTTTTATCTTTGCTGCTAATTACTAGGAACGTTTACTGTTCACTATTTACTGTTTCTCCTCACACTACCTCAACTCATTACCTCATTACCACAAAGTACTGGGTTGTCGTGTTGTCGCTCGTTTGTACATTTGCATGTGCAATTTATGTTGTCTCGTTTGTATAAAAATGTAGATAGTTCTCTGTTAACTTAAAATGTCAATCTATCTTGTCCCAGATAGCCAGCTAATTAGGTCTCTGAGTTAGCTAGTTAGTTTCTGTTAATTTATGTTGTAAATTCATGTTGTATGTAGCACCTTCGTCCTGGAGGAACATTGTTTTGTTTCACTGTGTACTAAACTGTATATGGTAGAAGTGACAATAAAAGCCTACTTGACTTGACTTGACTTGGACCCTTGTCCACTGCTGAAAGTGTCCACCATGAGCATGTGAGCATCAGAACGCCAGCTTGAAGTAGTCGAACAAGGTGACCTGGTTTTTATTTATTTTTATTTTTTTTACATCATTTATTCTGCCACGATTTGCTTACGCATAGAGGAAACCAGAATACACTTTGGGACACAGACACAATAAAGACGAGGTATAATAATGTTCTGGGCCAAGTTCTGCTGGGAAAGTTTGCATCCTGCTGTTCCTTAACATTGCTCCAAACCTTGGACTGCAATAGTAGAACCCTTCATGGCAACAGTAATCCCTCTTTCAGCAGGGTCATGCTCCCTGACAGACTATAAAATTGTTCCAGAATGGTGTGAGGAACATGGTCTTTTACTTGGACTGGAAATGTTCCACTTCTCAATCCAGTCAATCGTGTGGGATGTGCCAGACAAACACCTTGCAATTTTCAGAACATGAAAGATTTGCTGTTAATGTCATGGTGCTAGATACCACAGGAGACTTTCTTCAGAGGTCTTGTGAAGTCCTTGCCTTGACCATCCAGACTTGTTTTTGGCAGCACGACAGGGGCTCCACAATATTAACCAGGTGGTTTTAATGCTATGAATGATTGATGTATTTACTTTATTACAGTGCAGGGTGTTTCACATCTGATTAGGCTATGGTAAATTTGTTTAAAAATATTTCCTGTTTCTAATTTTGGCGCTGGTGTTCCCCAATCTCATTGTGGGCCCTTTGGGCTGGATGCTGCCAGATGCATGGGACTAGGTCTTTTCTCTTTACACTTCACTTTTATGGAAGGGAGAGAGATGAGAGACTATAAATGAAATGGCACAGGGTGTCATCACTCTAATGAAAGCATGTATTGGCCAGATGGAGACTATTTTAATGCCACTCATTTTTATAGTGCACCTAAGTGACTCACATGAGACAAAGATGCACCTGCACAGCTGTTTTCTCTCTCTCTCTCTCTTTCTCTCTCTCCTCAAGTTAATAAAGTCCAAATCTACATCGTAGCCTAGTTTACTGGAGTTTCTCAGTTTATGCCCAAGTCTCAATAGAACCAAATAATGTATGATTACATTCATTGCTTTAGTCATTTGGGTAGTTATAATTATCAAATTTACCTGGACTAGTTTAAAATTTGCATGATTTTGCTACTGCATGCTATAATCATCATGTTTTCTCTTGTTTGATCATATTTTCACACTGGTGTTATGGCTAAATCTGACTGGCCATAATCTATATAAAAAAAATATATTAATCCAACCGGCTTTATCTTTGACTTTCTCTCTCACATGCACCCATACACCCACCCGAACATCCCCCATACACATACACACAACTTATTACCAGGCTTGCCAGTTTCAGGGTATATGCAAGTGTGCCTGTGGTGTTGTTTTTAGTTTAAAAATAATCAACCCCCAGCAAGATAAGCAAATTTTCAGCATGGAATGTAATTAGGCAAACAAAGGGAATGGGTAAACCCAGTGTATCTACAATGTACAGAACCTTTTCTTTTTATACTGTGAAGATAGCAGGTAGGAATTAAATATGACAAAAACTGCAGATATTACAAATCAAACATTTATCTACTGTATGTCTTGGTGAACTGACCATGCAATGACCGCAAAGACAAGCCCAAAACAAATCTCCTTTTTTTCCCATGCCAGGACATTTTGGGCTAGATTTGAGTCTTTTTGTGGATTTTATAAGACATATCATATATTAACACCATTCGTTTTAGCAATTGTTTTTGCACTAGTTTCGGAACCTTGAGGTCATTTTTCAAAACTGTAGACGCAAATCTCAAAGTGGTCAAAGGCTGTACAATGTTCAAAACAGTCATATTTTTTGGAAAACCTTTCATCAAGGAGACATTTCTTTACCTCCCTTCTTTACCCTTTAAACACAAGATACCAATAGTTTCATTGTTAAGGTGTTCATACACCAATTAGATATTGTAGTACAGAATATGTGAGACATATTTTATCACGTAGTGTCACTGAAAAAAGACCAGTAGAGAGAATACCACAGGTGCTGTGGTATCATTGAACAAATCTCCTCTATGTCCTCTTTACATAAAATCAAGAATTAGCGAAAAAAATCATAGAGTACTACCAATAAATAAATAAATAAAACGATAATGTTCCTCATTTACCTTACAGGAAGCAAAACAAAGGATTACACTTCTCACTCATTTGCATAAGCCCTGTCATGTGGATTTGGCCAGAGGTTCTCATTCACATCTAAATGAATGTTTCCATTTTCCAAGCATCGTTCGGGTTTGGTGAATCCACACTTGGCTGTGACGTCGTTGCATGTATCATCCTTGTCCTGGAGAATGGTAACTTGTTAATGCGGGTGCATATCATACACTTTTCATCTTCATTTGGAGGAAAATTCATTTACGGCTTGAGAAAAAAATTGTGCGGGGAAAAGACACACTGGTGAATTGTGGATGGACCTGAAACCATGCCTGCACCAGTTGAGCATGGTGGAGTCTGACATTGTCCCATAAAATAAATAAGTTCATGCCAACAGCTGTATGGCGGATAATAAGCTCATCAAGGTATGTTAAAAGGAGCTCTTCATTGTATAAGGTCTGTGTCCCACCACATCTTCTTATACTGTAGCTGGACATACATTATAATGATGATGGTTGCCTGCTGGCTGATGGAAATCCGGACCTCGCCTCCTTTTATTGGCTAGATTAAAGCATGCCTTATGCACAAAAAATATTTTATGATGGTTTTCAGCATCCAGGGCCATCACCATCTAACTAAAACTACATGTTCGAAAGAGAATTGCTGATTACAATACAGTGCTGGGGAAACTTTCACAAACTGGCATCATGAAACTGACCAACCCTGAACATACTTAACTCTCAGTTTCTTCACCATGTCTGCATTTATCTAAAAAAAAAAAACCACACAGTATAGCATTTTTTTATTTTTAGGATTTTGAGGGCAATTTCGGGCCTTTGAGCCCAAACTTATGGATTCCACATTGTTGAAGATGTCTGCTTTGTCCAGGATTTGCCGTCTGATTTCCATAAGGCAAATGTCATTGCATTATATGACAAGAGTGTACAAATGCAATTCTTTCTCTAAGCTGATATAACGTTTCCAGTTTTTCCTTTTTACATAGATTACCTGTCAATTATAGGAGGGTTTTTACACCAGTCTCGTTTTGAAAATCTTGTCATAGTGAAATATGGATGAAAAGACATGTTCCCTTTTTGTAGGGGTTACTGAGCGAATCACATTTCCTATTACAATGTTGCATTATCCAAAAGGAACTGTTCCGTGCATTCAGTTCTATTATAAGTAATTTCACCCTACATTAGCATGTGTTTCTTTTAGCAGTTGAAATTTGTTAATACATAATGCTCATGTTCTCTTATACTGTATGAGAGAGAGAGATTTGTCTGAGACCTTCCAATAAACATTGGAAATAGGTTCTGCTAAGCTAGATTGAACTGCAATATGGTATAAATACATTTATAGTAATATTAGTTGACTGTGTAATGGTTATTCATTTTATCATGGCAGTTTAACTTTAAAGAAATAAAGTAATAATTTCCCCATACAATATAATTATATACTGTATATACAAGGCCACAGGGGGCCTGGAGTCCATCCCCGGACACTTTGAGCAGAATGTGCGTTACACCCTGGACAGGGTGCCAATCCATTGCAGGGCACAAATTGCAGGGCAATTTGGAAACACCAGTTAGCCTAATCTGCATGTATTTGGCTGTGGAAGGAAACCGGAGGAAACCCACCAAGCACAGGGAGAACATGCAAACTCCAGCACCTTGACACGAGGCGGGAATCAAACCCGAACTGAGTGGCCGTAGGGCTAACCATGATACCATATACTGTATATGCTGTGCCACCTATAGTGTGTGTATGTGTGTTAAAAGCCACTTTCTTTTTTTGCGTTCTTCTTTGCTGTTCAACTGAGGATTTCAAATGAAGCAGTCGAGATGTGATTAAAGTGGAGATTTATGGCTTTAATTCAAGGGGTTTAACAAGAATGGTCCATTGAGTGTATAGAAATTACAGCCATTTTTTATACAGTCTTCAGGTTTAAAAGTAAAAACAAATATAACTATGAATAATAGATTGTTTTTAGTGGAACTGTGGCATAGTGGTTACATCAATGGCCTCGCACCTACTCCAGTTTCCTCCCACAGTTCAAAGACATGTAGATTAGAATAACTGCCATTTCCAAATTGCCTGTAGTGATTATGTGCTCGTGTGCCCTGTGATGGATTGGCACAGCGACCAGGAAGTACCCCGCCCTGTGCCTGAGTTCCCTGGGATAGACTCCAGGACTCTGTACAGGATAAGTGGTATAGTGGGTGAGTGAGGATTAGTTTTAATATTTGGATGCAATTCTTTTGCAGTCCGGACCTGCATATAATCTGGAACCCATGGACATCACCAAATGCTCTCTTTTTTCCATTTCTTGTTTGTTGGTGGTTTTACTTTCGGTTTAATCTTTAATAAGTAAAAATCGTGCATTTCACAGTGTGCCAGGGCGCATTGTCCTGCTGAAAGAGATCACTGCCACTTAAATGCCAGGGCCAAGGGCTGTCCCAAGCCTATAGCATCACACTGCCTCTGCTAGCTTGCTTTTTTCACATAGTGCATTCTTGTGCCAAGTCTTCCCTGGTAAGCATCACAAACACAGACTTGGCTGTCCATATGGCATGATTATCAAACAAGGGATACCATTGTCGATATGGCCTTTGGTTGCCCATGGTCCTGGTGCCGCAGTTCGTGCTTCCTTAGGTCACTTTTGCTAGGTCTAACCACTGCATACAGGGGACACCCCTCAAGACCCGGCATTTTCGAGATACCTTGCCCCACTCGTCTATCCGTCAACTTGGCCCTTTACACTTTACACATGCTGATTTTTCCTGCCTCCAGCACATCAAGTTTAAGATCTGACTGTTCACTTGCTGCACTTGGACAGATGCCATTGTAATGAAATAATCAATGGTATTCACTTCACCTGCCAGTCATCACGCTGTAATAAGTGATTTGTGTGTTTTTAATAACTTAAATAAACCATCAGTTTTGTAGAATATCAATGAGCAGAATAATAATTTGAAGGGAAATCATTCAAACTCATGTGTATGTGTGTCCTGCAGGAGAAGCAAAGGTTCCTGACTGATGTTCTTCATGAGGTCATGCTACTGGATGGTTTGGCAAGTTCTCATCCCATCTCTCAGGAGGTTTTTGAAGCTTCTGACATTGATCGAGTTTTCGACTGGATTGCTTACAAAAAGGTAAATGTCTCTCAGTAATGTGCATCAGTATAGATGATGACAGATGATAGAGGTACAGTAGAATAGTTGTCCATCCCATCCCAATGAAAACTAAGTTAAGCACCTGCACTATCATAAACCGCATTATTATTTTAACATTAGTGACACCCTTCATGCTTTGAGGTCTAGTGATGGAATTTTCCTCTGGCCACAAGCTTGTATCTTGTAAGCCACATTGTGATTCATCCTCACCTTGGTGTGTATGCACATAAATGCATAAATCCATGAAATTCAGGGCAGGGAATGTCAACCAGATCCACCAGAAAATGTGTAAAATATAATAGCATTTGTTTTAGAATAAAACCAAACCAAGTAAACATTAGGCCAATGAGCAATGCGTTGAAATCCAAAACACATGACTGACATTTTCAATTTATTAATAGTGAATAAAACATTGAGTTGTAACTGAAAGCCCTGCCCTAAAGCCCTTCCAAAAAACTTCACCTATCTAAAATGTAGACTGAATAATGCAGTTGCATCACGCAGTAGCTGCAGATCCGTCGGCTGTACATCCATGATGTGAATCTCCCATTCCACCACATCCAGAGTGTGCTTTATTGGACTGAGATCTTGTGACTGTGAAGGCCATTTGAGTACGATGAACTAACTCAAAACAGTTTTAGTTTTGTCACATGGTGCATTATCCTGTGGTCATAAAGGGATGGACATGGTCAGTAACAATACACACATAGGCTGTGGCATTTAAATTATACTAAGGGTACTAAGGGTTCCAAAGCGTGGCAAGAAAACCTCCCCACAACATTACACCACCAGCAGCTTGATCAATTGATGCAAGGCAGGATCGAACAATGCTTTCAAGTTGTTTATTCCAGATTCTGACCCTACCATCCGAATGTCACAGCAGAAATCGAGACTCATCAGATCAGACAATATTTTTCAATTATTCTGTTTTCTAATGTTGGTGATCCAATTGAACAGTAGCTTCAGTTTCATGTTCTTAGCTGACAGGAGTGGTCTTCTGCATATGCTCCAAGGTTTGACAGTTAGTAACGAGATGTTATTTCAGTAAATGTTACCTTTCCATCAGCTTGAGCCAATCTGGCCGTTCTCCACTGACCTCTGGCATCAATCAGGTATTTTCACCCAAAGAAACCTGCCTCTCACTTAATATTTTCTCTTTTTCAGACCATTCTCTGTAACCCCTAGACATGGTTGTTTGTCAAAATCCCATTAGATGAGTAGTTTCAGACATACTCAGACCAGCCCAACTGACAACCTGTCCAACCACCATGCCACATTTAAAGCCACATAAATCACCTTTCTTTCCTATTCTGATGCTTGGTTTGAACATCAGCAGATCATCTTGACCATGTCTACGTGCCTAAATGCATTGAGTTGCTGTAGTATAATTGGCTGATTATAGATATTGCATTAATGAACAGTTGACCAGGTGTACCTAATAAAGTGGCAGGCGATGTACAAATTAGAAAATAATCAGATGCTTGAATAAAATAATCTAGTAGTTTAGCGTATTGACAAAACAAAAAAGGTGCATGAATAGTCAATGTGTTAATAATTGCAAATTTTATAATATGACTCCCAAGATCATTCATTAACAGCTTATTAAATAGCACCTGATCCAACACATCTTATATAAATTTTTAGTTTTTCCACCAAGAGATAAATGTCTGTACATTTCATCATGCATTAAATAATGTTCATAAAAGTATAAAGCATGCATGTGATATAATCTGTTTTATAATGATTATAATGTATTACACATGGTTAAATTAATGCCAATCTAATGGACTTGCCTATAATAAAAATATGCTAATGGTTTAAAGAACAAGCTGACTGAAGTAGCGTCTGCTACTCTTACAGCTCCCTTTAATTGAATTCCTAAATATATATAAAAAATTGGTCATCGAGATGCTTATGAAGCTGAATCCGGAACATTGAACTGTCAGACAGTGGTGCTGGATTGAAAACTGCTCCTCAATGCAATTCCAGAGTTAAATTATCATTACCTGAACTAAAAAGAACAAATAATATTAAGGTGCAAGGAAGTAGTAATAAGTGTAAAATTGCTATTTTAGAAGTAACAAGAAATAAAACAAACCCGATACACTACTTTAGTTTGTATAATATTTTCCCAGTTCCAAGATACTGTAATAAGACTTTGTTCACATTACAAGCCACATTGTTCAATTCTGATTTTTTGGTCAGATCAGATTTGCACGTCATGACGGTTCGCATTCATACACATTTGTAAGTGACTTTTTTCGGACTCAGGATAAACAGCACATACGTATGCGCACATCAGTATGTCTTCCCTTATGCTATCCGGGTTACACATCACATCACATCACATCATATTTGTTGGACCACTTGCTCATTTCAGACAATGGCTGAGACAAGCAAAGAAATTTTACAAAAATAAAAAATAAAAATTAAATAAAATTGGCAAATTGCAAACATTTCTCTGGAGGACAGCAAGCAGTTAGACGCGGTGTTTGTTGAGATTCAGAAGAAGTAAACCAGCCTGTTTTTAGCAGCTATAGCTAACAATGCTATTGCTGACTGATGAGTATCCACTCATGCTCAGATGCAAAAAACTCACATGGATTTCAGTCTGACAATTCTCATTCAATTATTTATCCGATCTAGGACCACATACAAAAAGTGATTTAAATCCGATCTGAAAAACCATCAGATTTGTGCCCTACTAATCAGATGTGTAACATGAGTCACTTCATGCTGGAAATGTCAATGTATTTTTTGTCAAATATCAGAGACATGTACATTCCACACTATAGAGCGACAATCAACACCCTCAAACTATCCAAACACACGATAGATACATTTCGTTAATTTGAGAAGCTGTGCATTACAATGTATTTTTGTGGAACTGGATTGAACACTTGGGTTTTCTTTATTTCCTCAAATTCTAATTCACACTGAATTAATTATAGCAGCATTCTAAGTGAAGTGATTTAAATGTTCTGCCTGTAGGAGAACCAGAAGAATTAAATCTATTCCTTAATATGTCACAGTGAGAGGAATGGCGCTGATAACAGAATAAGGTGTTAGCCTCAGGGAACCGGTGGTGCAACAAACAGATCACACTCCCCCTTAGTCTTAGAGAAAATTGTAAATGTATGTATGAACTTTTTGTTTATACCAGTTTTATACTAGTTTTTTATACTGGATCTAAATTTTCTAACATAATAATACAAAAGTTAATACAGTATATAGATAGATAGATCTTCTTTGAGCTTGAGTCTGGACCTTGGGACAACCGAGAGCATCTGCTTGGAGAGTCAAAGTGTCCTAGAGGATGTATGAGTGAGTAAGAGCTCAGAGAGGTAGTTCTGAGCACACTATACAGTATATATCAGGTGATACCTCAGCAATAGATGACATGAATAAGTGCAGAAAGACAGCTGGGTCAGAGAAACTGAAATGATTTTAGCAAGAGAATGACTTCTTAAAAGACAGAAATACTTGTAAAAAAGTGACTCATAAATAAATTCATCTACATAATTAAGTTCTCCTTATTTATTTTTAATAATAAAATGTCATATTCATTCTAAAAAAGTCTACATTATAATTGTGGTCTACATTGTGAAGCCATATATGTGCTTCGAAGCAAACGTTTAGGGAAAAAAAAAGATTCACATTAATGGCTCCCTAATAGCACAACTGAAATGCATTTACCCTGTCATCTGCACATCTGTAGTAAGAGGAAAGAAAAGAGACCAAAATGGACTATAGGTGAAAGGGATAGTATAATCTGTTTGGACAATCACAGTGTCACTAGACAATTGCTGGCTTCTGTGAGCTTGTGTCTGCTTAAGGACCGCAGATAGAATGTTGTGCTGCCCTGTGACACTGCAGTCTGAAACGAATAAGGTTAATATAAGTCGGCTGCTTCAGTGGTTTTAGATCTATTTGTCAGACGTTACTATGACATACTGAATTATAATTACAAGCAATCCATAAGTGCTTATGAAAAGAGTCAAGAGTTGTGTTGACCCTTCTTTTTCAAGACCTCTGCCGTTTGCCCTGGCATGCTGTCAATCAACTTCTGACCCACATCCTGGCTGATGGCAGCCCATTCCTGGATAATCAATTGGCAGAATTTATTTATTTATTTATTTATTTATTTGTCCACCCACCTCTTGAGGATTGATCACAAGTTCTCAATAGAATTAAGGTCTGGGGAGTTTCCTAGCTACAGTATGGACTCAAAATTTTGATGTTTTGTTCCCCGAGCCACTTACAGGATCACTTTTGCCTTATGGCAAGGTGCTCCATCATTGTTCGTCACCAAACTGCTCTTGGATGGTCAGGAGAAGTTGCTCTCGGAGTATGTTTTTGTACCATTCTTTACTGTTGGCATGGCACAGGATTGATGGTAGTGCTAACTTTTATACCTTTCAAGAATGGCAGCAAAGAAGTCAATTCTCTCCAGGAACAGAGTGATATTCTGCAAAAGGTACAGAGATTGGACTGCTGAGGACTGGGGTAAAGTCCCTTTCTGATTGTTTTGGGGCATCCGGAAACAAAAAGATAAGGGGTTAGGGGTTAGGTAACATCGGTCCTGTGTCATGCAAACAGTAAAGCATCTTGAGACCATTCATGTGTGTGGTCGCTTCTCAGCCATGGGAGTGGGCTCACACACTTTTGCCTAAGAACACAGCCATGAATAAAGAATGGTACAAAAGCATCCTCCCAACCATAAGGGGAAGAAGCTCACAAGAAGGGGAAAAGCTGGCTCATGGTTTTTTTAATATATATATTTATTTATTTTTGCAAAAACAGTACCTTGATTTTGAAACCACTGCCTTGTCTTTGCAATGCTGGTGTCGCCACTATTTAGGCCTTGTGTAGTCTGGAATCCAGCCTTTAATTCTCACTGTATGGCACTCCCTGTGAAGGACAAAATGTCATACGAAAAATACCTTGCAACAGCATTTTCTACAAAAGAGTGTGAAAATCTTTACAACTAGTAAGTGAAGTAAACGAGGTGTGTACTTTACAGGCTCATATTTACTATTTATTGTGTTCACACTCTATGCAAACATGTCAGGAATGATTCTGGAGACCGAGTATGTGAGAACCCAATTAGGCAAGAGTGACTATTCACATTTACATCAAGATCTACATTTACATAAGAGCTTCATTATTAAATTAATAGAAGTGTGGAAGCAATGTGAGAAATTATTTAATATGCGTTATATAGTAGTATGGCCAAAAGTTTGTGAATGTTATTCCAGACTTAGTTCCTCCTTGGCAGTTTTAACCTCCAGTCTTGTGAGAATAAAAGGGAATTGTGATCATTCAGCTACAAAAGCATTAATGAGATCAGACACTGATGTAGAGTGAGTGAGGTCTGGGGTGCACTCGGTGTTCCAGTTCATCCCGAATTGACTTGAGTTTTTCCACTCCAACCTTTGTACCTCATACTGGAACCAGTTTGGTTAGTTCCATTGAAGGGAAAAACATAAGGCTACAATTTTCTAGACAATTTCACCCACATGTTGTCTAGTGGCAACACACCTATTGGCCATGTGGTTTGTGTATTCATGAATCACAGATAAAGTGGTGTAAATTGTGTGTGTGTGTGTGTGTGTGTGTGTGTGTGTGTGTGTGTGTGTGTGTGTGTATTGCAGGGTGCTGCGCTGATCCGCATGTTGGCGAATGTCATGGGACAAGCTGTGTTCCAGAAAGGCATAAACGTAAGTGAACCATAAACATCGTTCATCTGATATCGCTCTCATTTCCTTTTTTTAAATTTTTTTTTATCCTAAACACACTCCATGAGCAGTTTTGCACCAGGTGATTTCTTTCTGCTGCTTCATGTTCAGATTAAAAACTTTATTTCCTAAATCTTTAATACTCTCATTAATCGATTAGAAATTCTATTTTCTTTTTTCTTTTTTTTGCATGATGTTTATTAAATTAATATGAAGCTTTGTTTTTTTGTAAATCAAGTTTCGGGGTTAATTTTCAAATGCTCTTAAAGATATTTTAGCATGAATACAGCTAATATGAACAAATTTGCATGTTTTTTACTTCTGTTGCCGAAAGCTGTTTATGCACGAGACATTGTGATTTGATTGCTGATTTAATAATTTCCAGAAGCTAATAAGGTTCACAGGCATCAGTCAGCGGAAGAAAAACACAACAATACACTAATGAACTTTATTAAATTATCTTCTGTTATTCATTTTGGGCCATGTTTCACATAAAAAAATATTATAATTAGTTTGTTAATACTGCTGATAGGGTAACGAATATAAAATGTTTTTAAATGGTTATGTTTTAAGTATTTTGAATAAATATAAGATTTAAAACAAACATTTTTCATGATCTAAAAGGTAAACAGAGAATTTAATTCACATTTATGATACAAATTGTTTTAACTTTTGTACAATTTAAGTAATTTGATTGGTTAAATTTGGTGCCCTGTGCTCCACTGACCTACAGTACAGTATATTTCTATTATCACTCCACTCTTCTATAAACACATTTTACATCAGATTTAATTACCACTGTCTCTGGCTAGTAACGGTGCCATCTAGCATATGTCCACATTTCCCCTTGTTATGGTAATGGCTACTTTAGTGGAGTTGAACGGCCAGTGAAGCAATAGTGGCACTACTGATTATATACTCCTTTTCCCCTCCATTTATGTAATGTAAAATAAAGTAGCATTATTTAAATAAATAATAAATAACACTAATCACATAATGTAAGCTAAATGGTCTCATACACCATTAATATGTTGGGCTAATGAATCAGTGTGGTTATTTACAGTGGTAATATATGATTATAATAACCATACTGTTTTATGTAGACTTCAGGAAATTTATCTTTGTTTTATGTGAAACCCTCAGCAGCGACCTCATTTCCCCTCTCATCTGTTCCAACCACTCATCATTCAGCATCACCAGTATACTGCTCACCGGCCTGATCATCTGTCATCATCTGCACCTGTTTCTCACTGGTTCATGCCTTAAGTTAGATGAGTTTCATTCTTGAATGCAGATTAACAAGCAAAAATCATTCCTCTAAACTGGTCAGGTACGGGGACTGGACTGAAAATGAGAGCCAAAGCTTGCCAAAAATGAGAGAGAAAAAAGGACAGTCTGGATCTTTGGAAGCAAAATATGAATAAATGAGGGATCTAATTGTAAGCCTTGGCAAGGTACTACACATCAAAAGTATATACATTTATAATTTGAAATTAGCATTTTTATTTATAATTTTAGGGTTGCACGGTGGCATATTGTGGTCTTGCATGTCTAGGGTTGAGGATTCCAGGGTGTAATCTGCCTCATGCCCAAAGTCTCCTGGGATAATCTCCAACTTTTCCCTTATCTATTTGTCTTCGGGACAGCATGAACACCAACCTTGGGCATTCGCTAGTGGGATGAAGAGTATCATGTAAGAACCATTGGTGGGAGGTGCTTATGTCACCCCTGGACATCCAATTGGTTTAGAAAAAAAAATCAGGCCTTAGTTATCTTTAAAACTTCTTTCCTGAGGTGTTTGAGGCAAAGATTAAAGTCAGAGTCTTCATCGGACTACAGATAAATAAAACGCTGGAGTGCAAGGAACTCCCCAGGATGATCACAAGGAATGAAATAAAGCAGCTTAGAACAGTGATATCATGTGGTCAGGGTCTTCCTGGGTAATTCAAGACTCAAAACCGATGTGGTGCTGCCAGAGACTCTGCAGAGGGCCGCAGGATGTACTGTAGCTTAAAGGCCATATCGCTGATGCTCATCTTGATAAATTAAAGGAGAGCATCCAGTACTCAGAGAAGCAGGACAAGTGCATTCACCAGAATACTAGATTTTAAACTTTGCTAGCAAGGATATTATAATGAGAATGTGATGGAAGACTCAAAAAGACAATAACAGTGATTTACAATATGATTGTAAATCTTGACACATGGTGATTTTCTTCTAAATGGTACTTTTCTTCTAAATCTTTTGTGGGATTATACACTTTATTAAAAGACATGTTAATTCTAATTCAGAAGTTTTTTTGTGAACAAAAAGATGCATATCTGTGTGCTTTCTCAAAAATAGAGTTATTAGAAAAAATGCATGTGAAAAAACTTGGTTTGATGGGATTAATAGCAATTTAAAAAATATCTTTCAAGGATAGGTGGCTCGGTGACATAGTGGTTAGCAGTGTGTCCTCACACCTCCAGGGTCGGGGTTAAATACCTGCCTCGGATCTCTCTGCATGTGTGGAGTTTGCATGTTCCCCGTGCTTTGTGGGTTTCCTCCGGGTATGCCAGTTTCCTCCCATAGTCTAAAGACATGCAGATGTAAGTGTTTAGTTTAACTGCTGTAGAGTGTGTGGTTGTGTGTGCCCTGGTAAGGATACGTGAAGTGTCCAAAGTGTCCTACAGGATAAGTGATATAGAAGGTGAATGAAGGAATTTTCGGCCATAATTAAAATTAAGTTCAAGAAAAGTGTTATAAAGCATGATAAATAGGAATTACAGGTCAGTTTAACAAAAGAATTGTGTTATGTTATTTGTTTTTAAAAATTTTAAGTAAACTAATCAGTTATTCCTTAGACGTTCTGAAGCACTCATGTTTATCCCTAGCAGAACATTGTCAAGTTACATGCAAGCAACAGTGACAATAAAGCATAGATGACACCCAGACCCTAAAACCATATTTCTTTTTTGCAT
The DNA here is from genome assembly GCA_030014215.1 of Clariallabes teugelsi. Classification (NCBI taxonomy): domain Eukaryota; kingdom Metazoa; phylum Chordata; class Actinopteri; order Siluriformes; family Clariidae; genus Clariallabes; species Clariallabes teugelsi. Next base: position 17,422,044 of record JAQMYG010000004.1, read on the forward strand.
TGTATTTTTTCAGACTTGAAACCTCGTGAAAGCTCGCTCTCTGAATCTCAAAGGCTATCTGTGCAACAATTTTGCAGCAAGTTATTTTTCAGCACAAATAAAGAAGGCTTTGTGTGTTTTTGTTTTGTTTTTTTATCTCTGTCATGATGGAAACAATTAAAAAAAAATCTCTGCTGCTTGACAAGTTTCTTCCGTTCCAAATTCACACATAATTGCCGCCATGCTCTCCCTAACTACAGTAGTGTCTGAGACATAAACATGTTTATGTTGTGAATGGAGAAACTCGGTGTGACAGCTTGGCAACCAAATTAGTCGCCTCCTGTCTTTTTTGGCGATGATGTCATGGCACAGGGCTGTAACATTCCCGGCTAAATTACTGTCTGTTTCATTGGTCAAGTTCATTCATTTCTAATCTGACAAGATTGCTTCCATTTGTTTAGTTTTTTTATACAGATAGCTTGCTTTAATAAAAATTATATAATTGGCGAGTTTATACAGTAAAGGCACAGGAAGCATTAAATTGTTGTTCTAGTCATCATAGGGACACACAATTTGCATGGTGTCATGCTATGGCTAGATCTTTTCTCCTTTCAGTAATAAGTGGGTATGATGGTTCGGTAAAGGAGATGGTGATTTCTTGACTGCTGCTACAAATTGCTTCTGTCTGCCAGTCTGCCACTCTTATGTAGATGATGATGGACTGGTGAGAGCAGGAGTTAGAAGTGAGAGAGTTTGTATTTTTTTTTTTTTTAGCATTATTATTTTGTAGCCCATGAGCCCATCTACATGATGTCTGAAAGAAAGAGAGAGAGAGAGAGAGAGAGAGAAAACCTCTCTGTATACCTCTAAAACCTCTAAAAGTTAGCGGTTCAGCCTAAGCAGATGCCAAGTCACATAAAGCTTTCAGCCGTGAAGGGAGCGGATTGATTTGGAAGGAACTACACGCTATTTAAATTACATTAAAACCTTTAACCCCGTAAAGTCCCGGCATATTATTTATTATTTATCTTAAAGTATATTTTCAGTAACTATCTGCTATGAATTATTTATTATCTGTAGAGAAACTAAAAGAAAACACTTGAAGTTAAAAATGCAACTCTGGTTCTTCTGCAGGTCCCGGGGGATGAAAGGTTAAACATCATTTAAGTTTGAAATTAAATAGTTGTTTAGTGCAGTAGGCATGTTAAAATGGTCTGAATGGTTGATGCACAATGTAAATTAGGGTCAAAAATGAGTGCCCATTTTTGGGGTTAGAATTATGAGGTTATTGGTGTGGCGGCTTTACTGGTGGGTACATTCGGGTACGTACAGTAGATACAAGTGTTATTTCTGCTTTGTAAAAAAAAAACAAAAATGGATCTCAGTAAACCTCTCGAAAACTCCAGGGACTAGATTATAAGGAAGAACGCAATGTGGATGCAGATCCAGAAAAGTGTTTCACCAGAATAATTCAAGACAAAAACAAATTGCAAAAGAAAAACCTCCAACCACAGTATAAGTTCCCTATATGCAAACATTTGAGTTACAAACTTTCAAAGATACGAACATGAGATCATGCCTGTTCATTTGCGGAAGTTAGATCACATTTCCAGCATGCATCTTGCACTTAGGCATTTGGCAGACGATCTTATCCAGAGCGACTTACATTTTCATCTCATTACACATCTGAGCAGTTGAGGGTTAAGGGCCTTGCTCAAGGGCC
>JAQMYG010000004.1:17439264-17452314 GCA_030014215.1 Clariallabes teugelsi
ACACACACACACACACACACACACACACACACACACACACACACACACACACACACACACACACACACCCACACACCACACAGTACAGTTACAGGCTTGACATTCAGCCACACAATAAGAACACAGCAGAATGAAGCTCCAGAAATAAACTGATTTATAGCACCAGATTGTGCAGAGAATGCGGGTCATCGTTTCACTTTTTCCTCCTAAAGAGATTTTCTTTTATAAGCAGCTATTCCTTTTCAATCTATTTAAAAAACGTCCTTTAGTGCTTTTTGTTTCTATCCTTTAAATGATTCACTGCATTTTTCCAGCTGCACTTATATGTTTTCTGTAGAGACAGGATTTGCATGTGAATAAAAAACGATGAGGATGGGCGGAAATAGATAGTTTGAGATAAATGAGGATGTGGTGACTGTGTTCCAGTTTATGATACAATGTGTAATCTAAAACCAAAAAAACAGGAAACAATTACCTTTATTTCGATATATATAATCTCCTGCTACACTAATGCATTTATCCCAGAGTTTCACTAGTGCTTGGAAACCATCAAGGTAGATACCTGTCTCCATCATAACGCTGGCCTCCCAGGAACTCCTTTAATGGTCCAAAAATGTAGAAATGGCTTGGAGCGAGGTCAGGACTGTATGGTGGTTGTGGCAATAACTCCCAGTCGAGTTCCTGTAATGTGCTAGTGATGTTGGTGAATGATTGTGTGTATAATTCCTACAGACAGTTGACAAGATATCCATCGATTTTTAAGGATCAGAGCTCTCACTCGCTGAACGTTTATGGGAACAACCCGGAGACACCTCAACTGGGATCGTCATTCACGGACGTGTGGCCTTTTTGCCATCCAAATAATTTACTGCGGCTAAGAGTCTCAGCACCGTATCATGCTTGAAGTCTTCTGGAAATGTTAATGACGAATTTCATCACAAGTCCCGGTTTGACTCGAACGCCCCATTGTAGTTTTTGGAAATGCATCCCAAAAGACTTACCATCCAGTGCTATGGTCAAAGGTGTTGTTTGACACATCGTCGTTATTAAAGTTAAACAGGCCATATAATATTATTAGACATTATAAAGGCTTTACCTTTTCATTTACAGTACATCTCAGGCTCGCTGTTAATTCTTGTTTCAAAAGCTAAATCAGACATTTTCATGCTAAATCAAGACAAACAAGAGCGGGATTAGGCAATGGTTAACCTCAAACACGCACTGTGAAATTATCCTTGAAAAATGAACACATAAGCCGTGCATGGCGGTATGTCTACAACGGTTCCACATTTCCTCAGCAGATGGATTGCATGTGATCATTTAACATTCAGCATGCGGTCTCTTAGATTAAGCAGATGCTCTTCCTCTGTAGTCGCATGTGATGTTTTAATGTCTAAACAATTTAGAGAACCTAATTCATTCAAGAGCATCGGTGCGAGAGTAAATGGAAGTAATTAAAAAGGAAGAGATTGTCTCTACAATCCATTTATAATTCATCACAGGATGGTCAGGTAGCATGCATTGCGGCTGCTGACGCAAATCATTCCGGACTGGAGATTAATTAGAATCACATCACTCAGCTTGTTGTTAACTGGTACCTTTTCTAAAACAACCATCTCTCGTTTATATGTTAATGCCGCCACGCTACGTTTGCGACGGAGATCACGTCCTAAGCAGCAGTCATGGAGAAAATAGATAACTAAATCGAATTAGAGGTCAGAGCCACAAATTGATTTCCTTGTCACCCACAGAGCAGCATGACTGTAATGGGGGTGATGCTGTTACTCTTCTTAATTACGTTAGCGCCATGCTCCAGGTGAGTGAGGCGAAGATCTGAGCATATCTCATTATGTTTAGCTAGCTGTTAGACCACACCAGGTGCTGTTATTGAAGCGAAATTGCATTAAACTTTACCATGATGTGCTGGAGCTCAACACGGATTGATGTTTTTGAGGGGTTTAGGATCAGCCAATTAAATCGACAGCTGATCACAAATACACCATATGGACAGATGTTTGTGGGGGAATTTTTTTTTACAAATCCACTCATCTGGAAAGGCATTCCTCTAGATTTTGGAACATATGGCTGTTTATCTGTAACGTAAGAGCATTGGTGAGGTTGCCGCTCGTGTCAGGTGAGGAAGAATGGGATGCGATTAGTTGTCTGCTTGATTGCTTCCTGAAAATCATGTACAGTAATTTGAAAAAGAAGTTTGAAATTGATCGGCCAGTTTTTTAGCTTATTGTTCTAATACTTTTGGCCCCTACTGTGTATGTACAGTAGTATTTGAGAATGATACAAGAACAGGTTGTATGAGTTATCCGGCTTTAAAAGAGCTGTTTCTGCTTCAGACATGATTACAGGATTTATCAAATTACAATTCATCATTCTTGAATAAGCATGTACTGATTGGCTGATTGGAATAGACTTATTAGTAGAATTGCTTATAATTACTTGCTTAGAATATTAAAATTACTTAGAATTACTTACTTAGAATTACTGATTCAGAGCAGTTTCCAGGGTTCATATCATGGCACGATTAACTCTGTCGCCTTGCACCTCCAGGGTCTGGCTTTGATTCCCCGGTTTCCTCCAAAAGACATGCAGATTAGACTAATTGCCACTGAAAAATCGCCTGCAGTGTGTGAATGCGTGTGTGAACATTGATGGGAGGTCCCACCACGGTCGTAAAGATGGGAAAAAATACAATAATCAACAGTGACCTTCACAACCCCTAGTTGGACTAGAGAGCTTCCTAGATGGATGGATGGACGGATGGATATCATACCCTAGTCTTTAACTGCCACACTTATTTCAGTCATTTTGAAAGGAAATCCTGTGTTAAGAAGACACACACTGATTGATTTCAATTGAATACATGGCTCTTTCACACAGAATACCAAGATTGCCACACACCTTCATGCAGATAACTGAGATGTATTACATGAGGTCACTAAAGGTCACATGGTCACTGTGTTATAGTAAACAGTACACGCGTGCACGGATGTTGATTATACCAGTAAGAGACGGGCACTAAGACCCAGCAGGGGAGACGATTACCCACAATTCCGGAGCGCAAGAGAGAGAAAAACCATTGGCTCAGTTGTGATCATGTGACGCTCGGCGTCAAAACAAGAAGCACATGCGTGATACATGATACTCGTATACCAAGACTTGTTCGTTTTCCAAGTCAAAATTGATTTAAAATCTTTGCTCATCTTGCGGAACGCTTGCAAACCACGTTACACGTTACGGTTCCACTGTATATTTTCCATTGGAAAGACACTTTACATTATTACATTGTTATAATAAGACAATGTTAAGATTTGCTAATCATTGCTATGGCATGCAATGACGTTAGGAAACATATGAAAGAAAAAAAAAAAACAGATCTACATTAGTTACTAATAAATATATAATAAATATAATCAGTTACTGGTTTCCAATAGATTTCCTATAGCTCCACCATTGCTCAGCTTTTGTCCACAATGTAGAATTTCTAACATGTGTATGAGAGGTGTGTTCCCACGAACAAATACATTATTAGGATTAACCAGACTATGCTATATACAATCTCACAATTATCTAAACACAGTTTCTTTTCACTCATATACACTTCCATAAATTTTCTTTTCATTTTGTGAAGCTGCTTTGAGACAATGATCATTGTTAAAAGCGCTATACAAATAAAATTGAATTGAATTGAATATACATTCTAAACAAATACTGGGGGAAAAAATCTGTCAGGGATTTTGTTGGTTTTTAATGTTTTTGCTTTCATGTTGAACTTCACAGATTAGCTGCGGATTGTACGGAGTGCTAGAATTTTTAGCCAAATTTCCAGCACTTAAAATATCACTGCCCACTTGTATGACTATAAAAAAAAGAAAAGCTTTTCATTTGCATAGGCCCACTCACGACCTTATAAATGTCACATCGATCAGCCATAAAATTAACATCACTGATTATCAATTATATACCAGTAAACTGGTGACAGGATCATGGGCACCCAACGCTCACACATGGCCACGGGTACCTATCCCAAGTCCTATCCCACAGTGCAGCAAGTGCAGCACAAATCGCCAAAAAAAGTCAATGCCCCCAGCGCACCAAAGCCCACTGCATAAGGGTCAGAGAAGGCCAACAACCTGGCTTCAAAATTCCCCATATCCCAACACGATTAGGCACCGGACAAACAAGTCTGATCCATGGAGGCCTCACCCTGCAAGCCACAGCACCAAAAGATCCACCAGTAATTTCCTGGTGCCATTCATCACAGCATTCACCCAAGGGGTCAGAGCTGTCCCTGTGGCACAAGAAGAACTCAAACCATAAGTGGTTATAATGTTAATGGTTGTAAGATTATGGCTAATCGGTGTATGTTCATCCCATTATATTGTACTGTTTTGTTTCCCCCAAAAAGAAGCTTATTTCTTATGTTTATTTTAAAAATGAGTTTACTATGATATCTGTTACAGAGAAATGCAATATACCTCCCTTTGAACTTTGAGCTTAAAAAGATTTAAGCCGGATGCTGTAATATATTCTTTAAATCATACTTACATGAATGGTGCAATTACATAATCAAGGGTCTTTATTCAGACAGAGATCAAAAAGCGAGTGTTGCCTGGCTCGGCAGGACGTTTACTATGCTGTAATGGCGATAATTACTCAGTGGTGGGCCTTTTTGTTCAAGGTAATTAGCACTGGCAGGCAGCAGACCATGACCATCTGAGTGCTTGCCATTTTGACAGAGCATACGTATGTGAGTATAACAACGTGTGTGTCAGACAGAGTTTTGAGTTTTAAAGCAGGTTTGAGATGCACAGACCGGCAGGGATAAAAGGACATTATACAACAGTTAGTTGCGGCGAGCAATCTGATGGGACGAGCGGCTTTCCCATGAGTGGTGGTGATAGATAGTAACAGCACTGGGACGTTTAACTATATGTATCACTCTGCATCCCAGGTGTTCTATAATTGTTATTTACACTAATCGGTGGTTGCCAGATTGGGTGAAAGTAGGAAGGGAAAGTCTGCAGCATTGATGAGAGAGCAGTTAGCTGGGAAAATGCACATTCAAAACCAGACACATTTAATGACACATTTTAACAAGAAAATGCATTTGATAATGTTGTCATAGTGTTAAACAACACTTTGTCTCCTTGATAATTGCTTCTAAATCGTTCCGAATTGTGGTTTTATTTACGCCTAATCCGAGATCCAAAGCTAACTAGCTTTTAACACAAGGCTGACTCCCAAATCCTTCTCTCTAACTCCTGATCATGAGTGCTACTTCATCTGTTGAATGAGTGTTTGTACACCCTCGTGCACTAGCTTATTATTGAATGCTATAGGGAATTCAACCAGGAACTCGGATATTAATGGAACTATTAAGAGGAACATTCATACATTACAGTCGCGGTTACTTAGTTCCCCCCAGTCCTGGAAGGACATGTGTTGGTGGAGAAAAAGTAATTGGTTAAATAAAAATACAATTCATAATCTGTTGGTAATGAACAGTGTTTGAATATAAGGAGTTTGAATAAAAGCAATAATCACATTCAAGGTCATTCTGTTAAACAGGATATCTACAACTGCATCACAGCTGTGCTGATATTTAGCACAACAGCACTCCCTCTCATGTGATATTGCCCAATGATGTTACTCACTTTGCTGTACCTGAGCACAAAATGTTTTACAACTTTTAAGTTGATGTGATTTCGTTCCATTCAGACTTGTACATGACATTCAGACTTCATACAGGTTTGTAATAAATAAATAAATAAATAAATAAATAAATAAATGCACTATATGGAGAAAAGTATTTGGCCAAACCTGGCAACTATTTAATTCAGGTGTTTCAATCAGAACCCTCATCCCCAGTGAAGGGCAATCTTAATGCTTCAGCATACCAAGACATCTTAGACAATGCTACAGTATAATTACAACTTGGTGCCAACAGTTTGAGGTAGGCCCTTATTCCAACATGACTATGTCCCAGTGCACAAAGCAAGCACTGTAAAGACATGGTTTGATGAATTCGGTGTGGAAGAACTCAACTGGCCTGAATACCGAGCCCTGACCTCAACGCCATCAAACACCTTTTGGATGATGGCCTCGTAAATGCTCTACAGAATGAACGGGCACAAATTCCCACAGAAACACTCCAAAATCTTATGGACAACCTTCCAAGAAGAGTGGAAGATGTTATAGCTGCGAAAGCGGGGGGGGCAACTCTACATTGAAATATACATTTTTGAATACAATGTCATTGCAGGGTTGGCCAAATACTTTTGTCTATATAGTGTATCTACCTGAGGACAGTATGAATGTCTTTCTCTATGACTAATTTCTTGTTATGTCTTGAGTTACAGTAAATCTTTAATCAGAAATGAGGGTGACACTTCTCCATCTCTTTGTCTCTCCTAGTTTCCAGTGGCAGATCCCATTGACTCTAGCAGTGGGAAACACAAGTCACATATCATCCGAGACTGTCATATGGGTCTCAAAGAAAACAGGCAAGTTCCCTTCAGATACAATACAACCAGAATTATCCAGAAGGATTACTTGTCTGATACACTACCATGCTTTTACAGTCAGTGCCAGGCATTGGGCTTATTGCGCCATGTTTCAATACAGGTCCAACTTGATTACATTTGAAATTACCTCAGTAAAAATATTTTAGCTGGACTGTCGCCATCTGTTATCAAAGAAATATATTTGGCATCATTGCTAATTCAAATGTAAAAACAACATTAAATCTAAATGTATGTGTGCTATATGGAGTGTAATTCTGTGCCTGCTGTTATTCTCCTCAATTCCATTCCCCTCCTGATAAGGATAATTTATAGGCCATCTAAGAAATGTGTCGGTTCAGCAAAAATCCTTCTCTAAAACCCTATTGTTTTACACTGCAAGCTTCTGTATTCAATTTAGCCAGTTCCTTCCTTGCTGAGGTTCCCGGTTGAAAAGGTACTCTACATGTGTCATCATTTATCTTGTTTCATTTTCCTGCTAACCATTCTTTGCGTGCGTTTTTTTTTTTTTTTTCCGTCTCTGCAGCTGACCAACACATAGTGAACAGGAAACTGGTGTACTAAAGCTTTAGACAAGCTGTTCTCATAATCAGACTCTAACTTAAGTGTATTTATTGTATGAACAACTGCAAAAGAAAATATGTTCTTAATGATGCTTAGTTTTGGTTGGATTGTTTTCAAGGTTTTTTTTATTTTTTGACTTAAAAAAAAAAAAAAATCTTTTTACTTACTGCTCATGCTATATTTGGTGGAGGTGGCCTTGGGTACCAACCACAATCAGCCAGCTGCTCCCCGTTTACGAAAAGACAAACTCACTCAGCCTCTTTGTGCCCAAGCAACAGCAATTATATAAGCTTTAGTGATATATATACAGTATATACAGTATATATACAGTATATATATATATATATATATATATATATATATAATATTTATTACACATATATCACACACACACACACACACAGTACAAGGATCAAGGATCCAGCAATGGCAAACCTTGTGGTGCTGGGATTTGAATTCACAACCTTCTGATCAAAAGTCCAATGTCTTAATCATTACATTCTATCTTAATCTTTATCCCCTTTATATACAGTATATACACACACAGTATTGCCACATTCCCGTATGGTCCTGACCTCGCTCCAAGCCATGTCCACATGTTTTATACACATGATTAGACGTGCAGGGGATTATACAAAGAAATAAAGTGAGTTTTTACTCTCATGACGGTGCTCTACTATTCTGCACAATCAAAAGTCCCGCTTTGACTTGAACTTACAGAACCTCGTACATTTTTATTAAGCGAGAGATCTTTAGTATCGCATCAGTTTATTAATTTTACAAACCTGCATTGCTAGAACCTGAAATTGATTTGATGGAGATTTATATAGCGTACACTAGACTGCATGCAGAATGTGAAGGTTTTTCCTACAATTCCTTTCTCTCTGGAAACCTTAAACAACTGTCAAGTGGTGTGAAGTGCGTTTGTTATCTCTATAAAGACCAACCATGTCTTTAATATTAATATCATGCCACATGATAGCATCAGTTCAACTGAAGAAACAGAATTTGATGGAAATGGAACAAATGTCCCCTTTCGGAACAGGATAAATGGATACAAGATACGTTTACTGTAGAGAAGCAGAGACGTTTTTCTCCTTTAATCTAATGGAAACGGAGAGGAATGATGTACCAATATTTCTTTAATATTTCAATATTTCTCTATAAAGTTATGTGAACCATTCAGGCATACAGGGATTCTTGAAGTTCTCATTGCCAATCTCATTTGTTTCAGCAGAGTTCTCAATTGTGCTAAGGATGGTTTAATTTCATCTTGCATTACTGTAGGTTTGTAGAGGTTCAGCTTCTTATAATGAATGACCGATGATGAGAAGGTCCATTAGAAACTACAACAGTCGGGGCACAATTCCACAATAAAAAGCCTGAGTGAATATAGACATTCCTATTAGTACAGCCATTCATCAGCCAACCTCTAAGTGCATCTGTTTTAGGAAAAGGGATTAAATCGTGGATGTTCTAATGATGTCAGGCTGTGCTTTTAAGTATTATCACCCTGCTGTTTTTTCCCCCATGTATATTTCTAGAGACGCACCGTGTGGGCTACATAGATGAGAAGATGTGGGTGCTGGGAAACATCAATCAGACAGGCTACTTCAGGGTGAACTATGACCTTCACAACTGGAGGCTCCTTATTCAGCAATTGATAATCAACCCAACTGTATGCAGCTTCTTATTTCCCTCTCACCCTTTTATTATCCGATTTCCTTTCAATTAATTTTTTTAATCTTTTCACTAAACATTTTTACTATAAACATCAATTCATTAGCTGCAACTACTTCCGTTTTTTGATATTCTGTAGTATAATGAAGCTTTTTTTCTCTATTTCCTTCCTGACTGTAGATCATCTCCGTAGGAAACCGCGCAAGTCTGATTGACGACGTCTTCAACCTTGCCAGGTGGGTTTGCAGAGAATAGTTTCTCACACTTTAAGCAGCAGCCTCACTGAGTGTAAAGCTGGTTCTGGGATAATGTAAGCTTCTTTGCCCATTCTCCATCTGCTTGAATGAAATCACATGTTGGCACTTGTGTCAAAACAAGGCCCAAAGCGAAGCTGTGCTGAAAGATAATGTGAGAAACGGAAGAGTCTTATGCATTCGTCTGGTCAGGCCACCTCTCTCTCTCTCTCTCGCTCTCTCTCGCTCTCTTTTTTCCTCTTTACCTTCTACAAATAGCAGCCCTGTGAAAGCATCCAGTAGAGCTCAGTCGCTTGCTCCATTCTCCTAAGACTCCTTGCTGAGTTGGTAGGGATAAGTGATGCAATAGAGAGCGCTCTTCCTCAACTGCGGGACTAAGCTTGCTGTGAGAAGCCAAATCCCTTTTCTAGAATATCATATAATTGTACCTTGTACAGATGATGCAACCCCTGCAGCACAGCACAAGTGTCAAACTGATTTTAGGTAGCAGGACACATTTAGAGCATATACAGGCTAAAAGTACATACACAATAGTCTAAAGTCTAATGGATCGGACACAAAAAAAAATCAGTCTGAATTTAGTCGAAAAATACAGTCTTGAAGCGCATCAGATTTTTTTTCATATTTTGCTTCCAAAGAGCCAGGCCTACTTTTATTATTTTAATGTATTCTTGATGATGGGCGGCATGGTATCTTAGTGGTTAGTACCTCCAGGTTCCACATTCGATTCCCGCCTCGGGGAGTTTGCATGTTCTCCCCGTGCTTGGTGGGTTTCCTCCAGGTAATCCGGTTTCCTCCCACAGTCAAAAAACATGCAGATTAGGCTAATTGGCCTTCCCAAATTGCCTTGTAGTGTGTGAATGAGTGTATGAGTGTGTATGCCCTTGGATTGGCATCCTGTCTAGTGTTTACCCAGCCTTGTGCCATACAGTAAGTCTTCAGGGATAGGTGATGCTGACTGCTGAGTGGTTGGAACAGACGAGAGGGGAAACCAAGCAATTTCTTTTTATTGTTTCAGCACCTTGCAGCCTGTTGCATTAAAATATTTGATCCCATTATTTAATATGAAGAAATCAAGACTTTTGCAAAGAATGCAGAGTTTAAACATACAGTACACTACAGTACACTTTACCACTATAGCCATGTGTCCTTGTTAGACATCTCTTTTCAGAGATTCAACCTCCATTTTTCCGAGCAGGCTTTCCTCTGTATATTTTTTTTTCATAGTTTTGGGTATTTGTGATTAATCATTTTGTGCACAGGGGTATGGTCATGCCGGAACAGGTTTCGGTCTCTTAGTTTCAGTTCATTCAAGTGTGAATGAATTGTGATGCTGCAGCAAACAAAGACCTTCTATACAAACTTGCCTTTTTTTCCCCTCCAAACCTTTCAAGGTAATGTCCTGCTTGCAATCAGTGTTATTTGTGTAACAGAAATGAAATCCAAAGGGTTAGTCGTAACCAGCAAACAGGAAATGATGAGGTGATCAACAAGCAGCATGAGCTGCGTAAGCAAGATTGTGGGCAAAAACAAGATCAACACCACAGATGGCAAAAGAAAAAGACAAAAAGGCATGGTAATGAAAAGCAGTGGTAGCTTTGTGGTTAAGACATTGGACTGTAGATTGGAAAGTCATGGGTTCATGGGTTCTAGTACCAATGAACTGTCGCTGTTTGGCCTTCAACCCTCAACTGCTGGGATGAATAGTATAATGAGATAAATGTAAGTGTCTCTGGATAAAGGCATCTACCAGATGCCTGCGAGTCTGGCTGATTTTGTAATCGAGTCCAGGTGTGTGTAATTAGAATGAACACAGAGTTTGTGAAGGCTTGATGTCACAGTCATTAGCGGCCATGTTTGTAGGTGGCATAGCACTCAGAGATTCATAGCTGAATGTACTGACAATTTGTCAGTACAATGAGACAGCAACTTGTCCTTTAGGTTTTAGCAACACCACATTGTACAGTAATTCCTCATTATATAAGTTAGTTCAAAGTTGTTGCTTAGTTGAAGGGAAGATGCCTTAAGAACTCGATCTTTCGATGATATCCTTATGTTTTATACATTGGAGGACCCGAAACCAGTCTCAGGAAAATGCTGTCTGTATGTCTGTCCAGCCAGAATACTTCACAGCATCTAGTGTCTTTTTTACATTTTTTTATTTTATTCAGCACTTTTGCCCCGAGGTGGGTGTGGCTATATGCATCACTCAACAGAGCCAATCAACATGATAGTTTACGCTATCATGTATACACAGAGCATGCGGAAGACACAGAAATGACGGTAATGCACATACAAGCCTAAATCCTCAATAAACACACACACATATAACAGTGTGACTCATCATGGCTTACACCCCAAAAAAATGGTGCGTACACTATGGAAACTGAACCTTGCGCCATAAATGAAAAAAAAAAAGTTTAGTCAAAAGGAAATTATGAGAAGTTATGTGCCAGATTATGAACCGCAAGTTTTTAACAGTGTACTGCACAGGCGTCAAACTGTGGGATCGTCTTAAATCGACCGCTGGACAGAATTTGATGACTTTTTTGCAGTTGTGGAGGGGTCTTTTTTTTTTTTTTTTTTTTAAAGAAATACAGTATATGCGTTTGTTTTGTAAAAGTCTGCATGAGAAGAACATATGTAAGATGCAAACACATTAGAGATGGAAATAAAATCAAGTACACTATTGGATCTGTTCAGGATGGGGAAAAAAGCAGGGTTTGCACCCCATGCAGAGTATTTGTTGTGTTGTTGTGGTGGTGTTGTTGTGTTGCCAGGAAAGCTTCAGACTGAGTGTGTGCATTTGGATGCTGCCGAACAAAATGGAAAAAGTCAGACAAGGCTTTTACTTTAATGTGGAATTTTAAAAGAAAAGCTTGCAGAAGCTGGTAGGGAGTTACTAGCCTTCAGCAAAATCCTCCCCCTAACAAAAACTCGAGAGGAAAAAAAACAAAAAAGAATCTCCCAAGGACTTGAAACTAATGCTCAGGCAGAGGGAATACATTTTCTTTCTTTTTAGTATTTTAAAGGGAATAATTTGATGATGGTGCACCTTGCTGAGCAATGTGAAAAAAAGAGTGAAAAAAAAAATGTGGCAACCCACCTTGATGATAACATGATACTAATAGTTGATTCACTGTTCCGTTTTTACCTAATTATATTAAAGAAAAGGGAACAAATGTTTTTAATGTGACAGGCTGCAAAGTGCTTAAAGATACAATAAAAAAAAAAACTGGTTGTTTGTTACATCCTCAGCAGCGACCTCGTTTCCCCTCTCGTCTGTTCCAACCACTCAGCATTCAGCGTCACTAGTATAATAATCACCGTCCTGATCATCTGTCATCATCTGCACCTGTTTCTCACTGGTTCATGCCTTCAGCTAGATGTTTATTTATTTATTTATTTATTTATTTTTTATGCTTGTTTTATGCTTAACAAACAAAAAAAAACTTCCTCTGAAACTCTTCAGGTACAGGGACTGGACTGAAAATGAGAGCCAAAAACTTGAGATGAGAGGCAAAAAAAAATCCTTCAGGAAGCCCAGAGGACTATTCCTCAAGACTACATTAAAAAATACAAAAAAGTCTGTCTCTTTGGCAGCAAAATATGAAGAAATAAGGGGTGGTTTAAGACTTTTGCACAGTACTGTACGCTAAATGAAAACCTCAGCAAATCATACAGGCTTTATAAAGAAATGCTGCTTAAAGCATCTCATTTTGCATCGCAGCAGGACGGCAAGTGGTTCCAATATTCATAGGAGATTCGTATAGCTTATAGCATTCACCTACAAACTTTTCTGATTGTTTTGAAATGTAGCAACAAAAAAAATTTTTTTAAATAAATATTAAATATTGAATAAATTAAGAGGTTCATAAGAGTGTTGATGTACACCATGCCCATATCAGTTGAAACCTGGATATGAGCTATGGGTACTTTGTAGGGATGTAACGGTATCAAAATTTCACGGTACGGTAATACCTCGGTATGAATGGCACGGTACGGTATTTATT
>JAQMYG010000004.1:17452414-17476985 GCA_030014215.1 Clariallabes teugelsi
CCGTCATGCGACCACGGTATTATCGAAAAAAAATGTTATCGCGGTACGACGGTATTTACAATACCGTTACATCCCTAGTACTTTGAGTAATAAAAAAGGTGAAAATACAGAAGATTTAACAAATGCTTATGAGTGCTTATGAAGTGCTTATGAGTGATCAAATGTGGCCCATTACATCAAATCAGGTATTAAGTCATATTTTGGCTGATTTGTGCATGGAGTTTGCATCTTCTCCCCATGCTTGGTGGGTTTCCTCCGGGTACTCCGGTTTCCTCCCACAGTCCAAAGACATGCAGATTAGGCTAACTGGTGTTACCAAAATTGCCCATAGTGTGTGATTGAGTGTGTGTATGTTTGTGTGTGTGTGTGTGTGCCCTGAGATGGATTGGCACCCTGTCCAGGGTGTACCCTGCTTCGTGCCCCAAGTCTCCTGGAATAGGCTCCAGCGACCCTAAATATAGGATAAAGCAGTGTAGATGATGTAAGTTGTGCATATTTTTTAGATTCCTGGTTGAGTTTCAGATTCCTGAACCAAGTACCATGTATATTACCATGTCTGGTTGTCGTGATTTTGTTTACAGGACGGGCTTTGGGAACAAGAAAAAATTTTAAATGTAATTTTTAGAGGATTAAAAATTTTGTGATGAACCCATAGCCTCATCTTGACACCAGGATTTCCTGCTATCCCAAAAAATATCTTCGCCAGCAGCGCTGTTTTATCACCAAAAAAAAAAATGCAAATTTTTCTATGAAAACTAGAGTAACCAGCATGGATAGTGTTCATTAAAGTACTTTAACAATGTTTAAGATTGAAACTTTCTCCACTCTTCTTGAAGGATCTGGATAAAGTTTCTATTAAACTGATTTTGCTGAGATTTGTTACTTTTCACCTATTGCACTCTATTGGCCATTCTGCAAAACCAATGTGTGCGACTTAATACCTGATTTGATATGACAGGTCACACATTTCAAGTTTCTTTTTTTTTTTTCACAGCATGAAAGCTGTGGGGGAAAAAAATGCCATATTGCCATTTTTTTTTCTTTCAAATGCTGCATAATACTTCAGAGGCAGCCAGCAAAACAAGCTATTTTGCACATGCAGTTTATCTGTAGTGTCTAGATTTCTTCAAAGCGGAGATGTGACTGATTGATGCATAAGAGGCATCTTATTGCCAAACAATCTTTGAGACACGTAAAACGGTTTAAAAATAGCTGATTCCCTGTTGGCATATTGGTTAGCACTGTCGGTTCGAACCTCCAGGGTTCGATTCCTGCCTTCGTCCTGTGTGTGTGGTGTTCTCCCTGTGCTTGGTTAGCACCCTCCAGGGACTCTGGGTTTCCTCACACAGTCCAAAATTGAGAGATTGAGAGAGATGCAGATTGGGCTAATTGGCATTTTCAAATTGCTCGTCGTGTGTCCGCTCATGTCTTGCAATGGACTGACACCCCGTCCAGGGTTTTCCCCCCGTCTCATGCCCCATGCCCATTGGGACACGCTCCAGGCCTCTGTGTAGAGATGAGTTTGAGAGTGAAGGAGTGTTTCATTGTGTGATATCAGTGATCACCTGAATACAATGTAGATCCTTTTCTTTTCCATTTTCATGACAGACCAGGTGCAGATGTGACAAAGAATAATTTTCACTCCTGTCTCTGAGAAACTTTCTCATGATCTTTACACCCTATTCAATTCTATTTTTAAATTCAGTTTTTCTAAAACTTTTGTAAATCTAGTGAGATCATCGAAGAATTGTATAAACATTTACTAAAATATTGATAAACAAGGCCCACTATGAAAAGCTTTTGCTGTAATAAGCACTTTTTCAATTCCTTTCATACAAACAGGAACATTGCCAGATGTTCGCTCTTTTCCTCACTGTCTGTCATAGGCGGCGTTAACTTTTTCATCAATTTGTGCTACAGCAACTCTTCCGTGGGATCAGACCAGACAGGCTAGTCCTCACTCCCTATGTGACTCTTTTGCTGGATTGTACTTCCTTGGATCTCTTTTGGTAGTCAGTAACCATTGCGCAATGGGAACACCGCACAAGACCTGATGTTTTATGGATGCTCTGACCTACTCATTTAGTCATCACAGACCCTTATGCTTGCCCATTTTTTTCTGCGTCCATCACTTCTTGCTTAAAATATACTGTAACAACCCCATGTTAATCAATTTTATTCACTTTACCTGTTAGTGGTCTTAATGTTATGGCTGATCAGTGTATGTTTTTAATCTCCCTTGTTGCCATTTTAATTAACTAGTACCTTTTTAAAGCATAAAAATATAAAAGCGGATAGGTTTAAGGTTATGGTTATAGGAGGAATATTACAGTTTGGTGTATTTGATATTCTCCTTGTTAGTGCATGATAAAAAGCTTCTATTTCCTGTTGGGAACCTGCACCTGTGGAGTTGTTTATCGCCTTTTATGTGGTTGGGATGCTGAAGAACAGTCTTGCATATTAAATGAAGCATTGTTCGCATTACAGGTGTATACACTTGTGTACTTTTGTGCAAATTAAAAGTTAATAATGGAAAGGAGCCCTATAACTCAACAGCACACACGACTTTTCTTGCAAACTGTAGAGCCGTGTGAACCAGACAGATTCTCTGGTTAAAATCCTTTTAATAGTGTCTAAAGGATAAGGGATTAGATGATTTTTGTAGAGTTTTTGTATAGAGTGTGTGGGATGGGTCAATTATTACTGGTAAAATTATGATAATAGAAAAACATACAGGTAACTCATAGTAAATATAATACATTACACTGGATAATTAGATCATTAGCAAGTTGATCAAGTTGAATGATGTACTGTACATTGAGAGTAGAGGAAACTGGGTGGATAATATATTGAAAAGTGCTCAGAAGAGTGGTTCTGATGGGGTCTTCTTGGATGGTCCTAACCCACAAAGTTCAGGACTCTGTGCAGCGCAAGAGCTCTTTGACCCAGTAATGCACAGTTCAGCAGAGATTGTGCTGAACATCCAGTGGTGGTGTGGAGCCTGCTTTCCTAAAGACTGCAGGCAGTTTCCCATGGGAATTATGCCGAACAATCAGACGCAGCCACAGGTAAGGGATTGTGGACAAGGCCTCATGGCTCAATAGATACTGACTGAGATCAGACGCGGAAGTGATTCGAGATTCAAGTGGATGGAAAGATAATGCCTTGCTCACAGGTGTTTGTGAGTTTCTGAGGAGTGATGAAGCAGGGCAGGTTCCTGCCTCTTCTCATTCAGTGGTGCTGATTGTTTGTTGCTCAAAAGGAAGTCATGGGATAGAATTTAAATTAACACACACACACACACTTCCAAAGACTGCACTTTGGGGAAAACTGGCCATAAAAGGACTACATTTTGCAGTGTTAAGTACCCATTTTTTCTAATATAATTATCCAAGTCAAAAAGGTGACTTACACAGGGTAATTTGGTAAATTTTATGGTTAGGTCACTTTAGCCCAGTCATACATTTCTGTGTAAAAGTCTTTAGTCACCCCTCATTTATTCATATTTTGCTTCCAAGAGGCAAAATTTCTGATGGTCTTTTTTGGATTTTTTTCAGCCACACCTGAGTGACCTATGACTCATTAAAGCATAAAAAAAATCTAACTTAATGCATGAACCAGTGAGAAACAGGTGCAGATGAGCAGGCCAGTGATTAGTATACTGCTGATGCTGAGTGGTTGGAACAGACGAGAGGGGAAACGAGGTTGCTGCTGAGGTTGTTAACATAAACAACCAATTGTATCTTTAGGCACCTTGCAGCCTGTCAGAGTAAACTATTTGTTCCCCGTCCGTAATTTTAACCTTTTTTTTTCACAGTACTGTACACTGCATATAATGCTTTCTGTGATATTGATTGATTGATTGATTGATCTTCACTGCGATATGTGTTGATTAAGAAAAGGTTTTATCGGGCACAGAATCTTGTGTGTGTGTGTTTGTAGAACAGAAGAGGAGGCAGATGAATGTTGACAGAGCTCTGGTTCTCTTTAATTTTTAATGTAGCACAGGCGGTTTTCAGTGAACGCCCGACAAACTAAAAAAAAGGCAAAAGGCCAAACTCTGTTTGTCTCAGTTTAAGTTCAAGGGAGAGAGAGTTTGTACGTGAGAGAGAGAGTGTGTGTGTGAATGTAAAGTCACTCTTTTCTTGGTTCACTGCCTCTACTAAAATGAAAAACAACCATATAAGTGGGCTGCTGGTAAGAACACACAGGTGAAAGCAATCACTCATTATGTGCTGATTCCACCCAGCACCTCTTTGCATCCACAGTGGAAGAGCACGGCCCCACTACCACAGGGCTTTAATTGCATTGTGGTTTTTAATTTAACAAATACAAGTTAATGAGTCTGTCAGGCAAACGTGTGACAAAGGTAAAAATAAACTAAAAGTGTGGTAATAAAGTGTTGAGCAATCTGAGCATCTCAAGCTGTACTGGAGCAGTGGGAACCCATTTACGATTTTAATTTATATACAGTACCTTTTGTATCTTTCTAATTCAGACCATTTCAGGTTCAAAACAGAACACTTGGATGGTCTTCCAAAATATTGATTTGATTAAGTGACCCATCCGCAATGGATTGGGACCCTGTCCAGGTGTCCTAAGTCTCCTTGGATAGGCTCCAGTCCCCCAGTGACCTTGTATACAGGATAAAGCTGTATAGATGATGAGTGAGTGAGTGAGTAAATGACCCATGGGATAATAGGTATGATCACACAGACGGGGCAATCTTTCTTTCGCCTCACTGACAGGCAGAAAACTTTTGCCAACTCTTGCACCCCCTTTTACTGCAGCTTGACACTTATTGATCACTCAGTGCTGGTGCTAATGAAGTCTTGAACAGGCTTAAAAGAAGATGCTATGGCAAATGGTACCAAGTTGTACAACATCAGCTGCTTTATTTTTTCTTAATCGTATGACTAGTCTCGTTTCTCTAAAATTCTGAATTAATTTTGACTTGCTTTCCTTATTTTTTATTTTTTTATTAATATGTTTTTATAAAAGTCATGGAAATGAAATGACTGGCTTTGACAAGATATTCATTATATTTGTGTGTAATCATATACAGTATGTATAAAAAAAAAAAGGGTATGTCTACGTTCCATCCAACACATGGGGTGATGGATACTCCCCTACCCTGGAGATATATTAGTTGTTTCTGTGGCAGTTACTTACGGGGTCGGGTTGACAGCCCGTACGGACACAATACTAGCAATTTAGGAACGGCAATTATCCTAATCTACATGTCTTTGGACGGTGGGAGGAAACCGGAGTATTCGGAGGAAACCCACTAATCACGGAGAGAACATGCGCACAGACCCGAGGCGGGAATTGAAACCCAACCCTGGAGGTGTAAGGCGACAGTGCTAACCACTAAGCCACCGCGCCGCCAGATATATATACTGTATACATACATACACTGTACTGTGGTATGACGGCATACAAATTGAATCCGTTCTGGAGACGAGTTCCTAAGGCGAAATTTCATATTGCGAAGTGCATTTTCCCATAGGAAGTAATGTAAATACTGACAATCCATCCCAGGAACTTAAACATATTACCAATATTACCAATTTTCAACACTATAATCATATTTTGTGCTTGTAAAAAAATCAAAACATTTAGAAAAGACATGCAAATGAAGTAAAATATGAAATAAAAAGACATTAAACCTCACTACCTTAATTTTTTTCTTGGCGCCGACTGCTTTAAAAACTAAACAGAAGGTGGCTCCCTTTTCTTCTTACTACCGTCCTTGATACATTTCATTAAATCATGCACAAAATGGCAAAAAAAAAAGAAAAAAAGCATTCATGCATGCACGAAAATAATGCAAACATGACACACTGATGCAAACAACTTAGCCGGTATTCAGTTTGGATCAGTTAGTTCGCACGTATGCCGGGAGTGCTTCACATGCCGAGGTACATTTCATACAAAATTTCAGTTTTAAGGCAGAAATTCTTAAGATCAAGGCATTTGTATGCCGAAGTACCACTGTATACATGCTCTAGACAACACTCTACATTTCTTGTGTGAATGCTCCTTTGAACATTTTAACTCTAAATCCCTTTGTACCCAGTTTGATAAGTGAAACCAAGATCTCAATCTGACTCCCAAAGCATAATGTGAACCAGATAATACATTTGGGGCACAATGTTTAAATGGCAGGAAAGAATAAAAAAAGAAAACCAACAACAACAGTATACAGATAAGGGTTTGTGGCGCACTTTGCCTTGATTCAAAATTATATCTGAAACCCCTAAATGTGTCAAATTTGGACATTTTGGCCCACGGTACAACAAACAGACTTTATTCTATGATAAACTCAACTACAATTAGCCATTTTCTTAACCAGGTACTTTACATACAGTAGCCATCTGGGGGAAAGCACATGGCTGGAGAATCTGTCTCTGCAATGTGTTCTTCTACTGCCACCTCTAAGTGAACATGTGGAGTAAAGGAGCATCAAAGGGACAAACATTATGCAGATGAGTTTTTGCTCGGCTTTTAATAACACGAGTGATTAAGGCACTGATGTAATTGTGTTTTATTGGCCGTATTTAATATCTATTGCATAATTTGACACTCTGCATGCTTAATGCTCATGGGCGGCAGGATTTATTTTCTTTGTGGGATGTTCAGCATTTTGCGACATTCTGTCCATGTGACCGCCCTGTCTCACGTTCACCCAGGCATTCTTACAGTATTAAAGGTGTTACACATTGCTGATTGTGTTTTCCAGATGGAAACTATATACAGATAAAATGAATGATGGAATTCAGACCAAAGAAATAGAGGTGGGAACATCTTTAAAAAGTACAACTATAACAGTCATTATTGTCTATACAGTACTGCTTTATCCTGAATACAAGGTCGCAGGGGAGCCTGGAGCCAATCCCAGGAGACTTAGGACACACCCTGGACAGGGTGCCAATCCATCACAGGGCACACACTCACACACTCATTCACACACAATGAGCAATTTGGGAAATCCCACATCAGAGTGTGAGAGGAAACCCACCAAGCACGGGGAGAACATGTAACCTCCATGCACACAGACCCGAGGCGGGAACTGAACCCGGGCCCTGGAGTTTCTAACCACTACTCCACCATGCTGCCTGTTTTAGTTTTCACTTCGAAATGTTCAATCTTTTCAATCAGGTCCAGAAATCTGGATACACAATCAAGATATTTTCCTACTTGATGAACCACCACTGATACAAACATGTGCATGGGATTGTACTGTAAGTCTGCTTGTTGCACAGCCAAATGGCTGGAAAAAAAAAAAAGATAACCTTAGCTCGTTTGAATCATGTCTTCCTGTTATTTGGTACACAAACTCCTCCCTCCTCATCCGATGTTGTTCGGAGCCCTTGAAAAGCTCCAGGCTGTGGCGAGCTGAGACTAAGATTGATGAAAGAGGTGTAGTGACTAAGCTTTATGATAAAATACTGAGCCATATTTGCTTCAAAAAGCCTCTGGAATATTACTTTGTGTTTGATATGCTGCTCTTGATGACAGTAGATGGGGTTTGAACGTTTCCAGTACCTTTTATCCTCCAAGCATGTGATAGTTTATGGATTTATGCAGCATGAACAGGACTGCAGCATTAGAGGAGGCTGTGCTTTCAGAAGTATTTTTCTTGTAAAGCTTTTTACGTGGCCTTCAAATAGTGTTATGATATGATTTATGATCTATGTACTCACAAATCTCTTTCTATAAACACTGAAACAGATATATTTGATTGTTTTCGTCCTCTTATTTTAAACAAAGACGTCGCTTTGGCACATTGCCGTCATTTTGGGTACTTGGACAGCCACAAGGTTAACTTCGGCGCACTTCTTCTTTCTGTCTTACACATCTGCTCTGTATTGTTATCTCTCTTTTACATATCTGTCCATCTCGGAATGTCTCTACATCAGTCTCTTTTATTCTGTGTCTCTGCAGGGCAGGCTATCTCCCACAGAGCATCCCACTGCAGATCATCTGTTACCTGTCTGAGGAGGATGAGTTCCTACCCTGGCACGCCGCCAGCCGAGCGCTATACCAACTCGACAAGCTGCTTGACCGTACCAAGGACTACAGCATCTTTAGCGTAAGTGACTCCCCATTAGTCCTTGAGAAACTTCACCACTGACCTACGATCAACATGTTTAGTAGGGTTGAAACTGTGTCATTCCCTCTGAGCCCTTAGGACTGAAGTGAGATTAGCCTATTTGGCATAAATCAGTCACTCTCTGGGCTTTTAGATCTGATCTGGAATCAGTTAAGAGCCCAAAAGAAACAGCAAATTAGAGCATCAGATCGGCAGTAATGAGCTGCTTCACTTTATTTCCTGTCATATGCTCCTGTGAGTACTGTCTTTCTCCTCCAAGGGGTTGCTTGCCATGTTTGTCTACAAACTTGTTCGGTTTGGATTCTCATCTCATTAAAGAAGGTGGTGTAGTGGTTACCACTGTTGCCTTGCACCTGCAGATTCCGGGTTCGATTCCCCCCACGGGTCTGTGTGACAGGGGTTTGCATGTCCCCCCCATGCTTGGTGGGTTTCCTCCGGGTACTCTGGTTTCCTCCCACAGTCCAAAGACATGTTGATTGGCTTTCCCAAATTCCTGTGATGGATTGGCACCCAGTCCAGGCTGTACCCTGCCTCATGCCCTAAGTCTCCGCAGATAGGCTCCAGGCCCCCCGTCACCCTGTATACAGGATAAAGTGATATAGGTGATGAGTGAGAGGGATTGATATGACCTACTGTGGATAAACACAAACACAATATGGCATTTGACTTCATTTCTCTTCCTTAAAGACTTTGGGCACGTCTTCATCTGGCCAATCACCTGCCTGTGTAGAGTATACAGTACTGTATGTGCCACCCTATTAACCATAATGTCTCTCTCCCTTATTATTATTTTTATTATTCATACTCTCGATCGCATACTGCATTGGTTGGTTTCTCTCTCGCTTATCTCCTTCTCCCTCTCTCCTTCTTTGTGTCAGAGTTATGTGTTGAGGCAGGTTGAGCAGAAGTATCATAAGCTGGGCTGGCCGAGTGTAAATGCAGACGGCTCCTTCCTGCAGGCAACCTATCAGACAGAGTGAGTGATAAGGCTTTCCCTGCTCAAATTAGTCACACACACTGTGCAGGCAATCTTCTTTAAGGATTTACAGTTAAGGGGTCAAAAGTTTACATACATCTAGCTAAAGATATTTAATCTCAGCATGTTTTATACAATAAGTCCACACAATTTTTATTTTTTTGTTCATTGAGTTGAGTACATTCCGTCGTTTCTGTAGCAATGGCTCGTTAGCACAATGACCAGCCCTCCTCCATTCTCATCTGGGCTTTAGGAATGGCAATGGAAGAGTATCATGGTATAAAGTAAAGGGACTTGCCCAAGTACCCAACAGTGGGTTGAACCCCCGACCCTTTAATCAGCAACCCAGAGCTGCCTGTTTTGGGTCCAAAGTTTACAGACACAAAGTCTTATTGCACATTCTTGTAGATTCCAGAACTTGATATAATTAAGCAATATCACACAAGAGGGAGTGCTGTTATGCTGGATATCAGCATAGCTGCAATGCATTCGTAGGCACGGGGGCACAGTTAAATGGAAAGCTAGTGCACTAGGGTGTACAATCACTTGTTTCACAGAATTGACTCACTTTTAGAGCCAGACATTCTAGGACCTGCACATTTTGGTAGTTCCATATTGCCTTAATTTTTAGAAGCTAGAAGCTATTTAGCTTTGCTGCTAACTGCTAACTTTGCTTCGCATAAATAAAATAACACGAACAGTTCAGAGATAATTCTGAAAGACTAACACAATGACACAATGTTGTTTACAATGACATAATGTTGACTAATGAGTTTTCTTCCTGGAAGTGCTTCCATGACTCGTTTTGAATGTGGGTTTTAACAGGCAGCTGCTCTCTCCTCAGTACTACAGGCCATACTGACCTACTCTCACCCATGCTGAGACCAACAGTTGGTGTAATTAACGATTATTAGAACACCTATGATGCCGAGTGAGACATATACTGTAGTTAAACATCCAGTGCTGTTACTATCTATTATCAACACACATAGCATGCCTCTCGTCCAATCAGATTACTTGGTCGGAACTAACAGTTGTTACTAATGATTGTAATAATTAGGAGTTAATTGTGAGTTCAACTGTGGCTTTATTTACATTTACATTTACATTGAAGCATTGTGCAGACGCTCTTATCCAGAGCGACTTATAAAAAGTGCTTTGAAGTTTCTGTCACTGGATAGATACTTACAATTAAAAACCATGAATTTAGAATGTAAGAAAATTAACCAAGACCTCAGAAAAATAAATGTGTTTTTTTTACCTCCACAAATCTGCTCCTTTCTTAGCAATAGTCTTTGAGCTGAAGGTATCATGAGCATGTGTACATACAATTCAGGTAACTCCCAGCATGTAGCATGTAAAATACTACAGTATGTAGAATGCTAGACTGAACTTTGCAGTTGATCAGCCTATTGGAAAAATATTCTCTAGTCAGATATCAGTATTACAGATTGATTTATTTGGTATCAGCGCTATGTAGAGAGGAAAATTGCTGAGGCTTTTAATCCAGAGAACCGCATCCCAGGCATGGGTGTGGCTGCGTCGTGTTTTGGGGTTTTGTGTGTGTGTGCTCACAAAGGAACTTCAGAAAGTACTGGAGATGGTATCATGAGGAAGGAGGATTATGTAGAAATACAGAAGCAAATCTTAAAAACATCAGCCGGAAAGTTAAATCTTGGTGGTAACTGGGTCGGGGAGATTGACAAAAGTTCTGTGGGGAGGAAAACTCAAGCAAAGTTTTTTGGGAAATTTATGGAAGGAGATCATACTGTATACTGTATATGTAAACTTTTGATCCACTGAAAATCACATACAATTCAAACAAATACATCATTAATAAATGAAAAAAATCTGAAAAGTTATTATGAGGGTGAGTCAAAAATTATTCACACTTTGGTTATATTAAAACTTTTCTTGGCTACACTGTCTTACCGCTTTCCGTTCAAGGCTACCGTGTCCCCAGTGACTGCTGCGCAGGTGTGAACGTGTTACATCAGTTCATATGTAACTGCAGTGCGAGCAAAAATGGACGCTCCACCTGTAATTTGCATAAAAGAAGAGCAGCGTGAAGTGATACATTTTTTGTGGTCTGAGGGTATACGTGGTAACGAAACAAGTCATGGAAAAAACATAAACAGACGTAAGGAAGGTGATATTTTCTTAAAAAGAATCATTACTGGTGATGAGACATGGATTCATCACTACGAGCCTGGAGTATGGAAACGGCAAGAGTATGGAACGGAAACATCCTCAATCACCAACCAAGAAAAAGTTCAAAAATCAGTTTTCTGGGAGTCTCAAGGGCCAGTATTTGAACATTATCGGGTAAAAGGTTCAATAATCAACCCAGCTTATTACAGTGAGAGGCTTAGTGAAGACTTAACGCAGAGGACCGCTATCCAAGGGCTTTGTGATGTCGCATGACAATGCAAAACTTCATTTTGAGGTTTAAATCCATCCATCCTTTAAGGGGTGAAGATTCACTTCTGATGAAAAAGTGACGACAACAGTGCATTTTTGGCTCAAAAGTCAGTCATTTTCTAAATAAAGTTTTTAAATGAATAGATCTGATTAAAAAAGTTTAATTAGGAAATACGGAATCTTTTTGACAGTTGGACGAAGTGTATGGAAAAGCAAGGAGATTATGTTGAAAAATTATGTATTTGTCTTTTCTAAAAGTTCTAAATTCTACAGCCAGAGTGCGGATAATTTTTGACTCACCCTCTTATTTCAAAAGGGTAGGAATAAATGTATTTTTAATTGAAGTAAAGCAGATTCAATAGTAGATGTACCACAGAAAATGTATAGTACACCTACATCTAGGTGTTTGTAAACGTTGTAACCTCACCTGTAACCCCCTTTTTTTTTTTTACTTAAGTCATGGGGGATTCTCTAGGTTTGGGGTACAGAACTCATTATTTATATATATATATATATTTACTTCTTCTGTTCTTTATATCCACACAATCTTAACCCATCATTTCCTTATCCTTCTTTTCTCCCTCTTCTGTTATTCCCTTTTCCCCTTATTCACGCTCTGGCTGATCCCCATCCCATTTCTACCTCCTCTCTGCTCTTTTTTTATTCCTCCAAATCCTTTCCATCTCTCTTTAAAACTTTTACTGCCAAATTTTGGGTTCGTGTCCTCATTCCCATATTCTTACTCCTTATCTTGCTCTCGCTGCCTAATTCCCTCTGTGCTTAAATCTCTCCCATTCTCTCACTCATATACTTCATCGTAATCCCTCATTATATGGCTCCCTTCCTTCTCTAACCCTTACACTGGCTACATGGTTCCTATCCCTTCCATGATCATTTACTTACCCCACCAGAGAGCTACAAAGGGCGGTGATTATGCTGGCCTGCAGTTTTGGGAATAAACACTGCCACCGGCAGGCTGTGTCGCTTGTGTCCGAGTGGATCTCCAGCAACAAGAACAGGTAAATACACACACACACACACACACACACACACACACACACGGTTAACTATCCTTCTGAAGACCTTCAATTCACATGATTAGTATTGCAGATTGTATATAGATTTTTTTTTTTTTAAGTGTGTGTAAAGGTGGCTCATAAAGGCAACAGAGTGCACAAGTGTCAAAACGTGCTGCCTAGTCGTTCAGAGAGTCTGCCTCAATGGAATGGTTGATGGTTTAACATCTGATCAATATATTGCACTCAGCAATCTCTCCAACCTTCATTGTGTACCCCCTGTATGTGAAGAAACCATAGCAACACTTATTTGTTCATCTAATAGCTTTTGTCTCCAAACAGCCTTGTGTACATGGCAGTGATCCACGGGCAAATACAAGATGCCACATGTACCATCTAATACAGGAAAATGGAGCTTATGGGATGTAGGAGCAGCTGCTGCATTTATGTGTGTGTGTGTGTGTGTGTGTGTGTGTGTGTAACTGATTCTAACAAAATATTATTTTCTTTAAGTTCTTTCAATTATTATTATTATTATTATTATTATTTAATACTCCTGTGCAAAAACCTTGAACCACCAATCATTTTATGTTAAATTAAATGATGTGGCTTAACAAGTAAAAACATTCCTTTGTAACTGGACTGGACTGAAAATGAGAGCCAAAAAGTCCTACAGGAAACCTGGAGAATTATTCCTCAAGACTACATTAAAAATACAAGCTAGTCCAGCTCTTTGAAAGCAAAATATGAAGAAATCAGGGGTCGCTCAAGGCTTTTGCAAGGACTGTACTTCATCTTGTGCGCTATACAAGAGCTGAGTTTTAACGTGTAATAAAACACGTACAGCCCTGTCCTTTCGATCTGTACTGATGGTGATTACAGTCCTCTCAGGGAATAAAGATACCTAAAATCTACTGACACTACATACACCTAAAGAAAGTCACAGAGATCTCTTTTTTTGTTTTAAAGTGGTTGTTTAAAAAAATGGCTCAAATGAGTAAAAAAAAACTTAAGACAGCGGATGGCATCATTCAGTTGTTGTTATTACATCATTCTTATTCCCTATGTTCAGATGATGCTTTTATCTGAAGCAATTTGCACTGATACAGATACGACAGATACAGGACAAGGACCATGTTCAACTGCCCAAGCTCTTTTTTTAGTAGAAGTGTCAGAGATAAGGATTTTCAATGGCATCTAGACAACCCCTTTAAAAAAACAGGGTATACACAGAAAAACAAACCAAAAAAACTTAAAATACTTTCAGATGTAATATAAAAAGCAAGATAGATTTGAAAAATGAAAAATGAACAAGTAGTCCAGTATTTGCCAGTAAATCACTGCATGAATTGTCCTACAGTAATTGTAATTGTCACATTAATCATTGCAAATTCGGTTTCATTTTATAATACGACTGTCATCTCTATTATTCAGCTGATTATAAAATAACACATAATGCAGAATGTTACTTTATTAATTAATTAATTTATTTATTTATTTGAATTCACATTATTTTATTTGATATAACACACCAAATAGTTAATTATCCACAAAACTTCATATAGACACAATATACAATATGTATGTAAGAAGTATACACTATTATATAGAGAATTATAAAGAGCTGGTATATACAGTATGAATAATGCCATCTAATAATAATAACTGTTAATACAATGCGATCTCCCTCAGTTTAAAGGAGGCACTGGCTGAGTGCTCGTCTCCTAAGCTTATGGCTCACTTCATAATACTTTATTCATAATTTTAATCAATAAAAATTCACTCTTTGAGCTTAATCAGAAATGTCATTAAAGTAATATAATGGGATATAAGATTGGAACACTTAAACTCAACTTTTGAATAGACCCAATAATTATATGACTCATTGAAGCTATCCTGAGGCTAAAGTTCCTCATCGCTTTTCCTGAATAATATGAAATCAGAAATGTTTTATTTCCTGGTACAGTATGGGAGCAGAAATAATGTATATCCCCTGATCCATTCAATCTTCCAGAAATATCCCAGTTATTGTGCATGTGCATCTACCCAATAAATCGGTTTCTGATGGAAATTCCACAGGTGGCATACATGGTCACTTTCTTTCTGCAGCAGTATCAGTTTCGGCATGAAAAGTTGTAGTTTAAACATTAGAAATGCATAGATTATACTTACCTATGCATGGTTTTATTTTCTTTTTAACAATACAGACACAAAAACATGTTCCCTTCTCTGACCTGAATTCACAAAAAAAATCTCAGTTGCTTTATTTTTTATTAGTGTTAGTATCCATCGTTGACTAGTAAAGAGTTTGTAAAAATAGCTAAAAACTTAAAATAATCTGATCAGCTTTAATGTAATCAGTGATGTTATTATTACAGTTTGATGCCCACTGCAGAACTCTCTGCCTAACTTATTAATACAAAGAAATAATTTTTTTTACAATTGAGTATCTTAGGCCTTGTTTACGCTAAGTTGTAATTTTTTTGTCATCGGCCGAATACACTCCCCGTTTAAAGTAGATTATTAAATCCGTCACATGACTGTTCATAACATCATTTTTACTCAACATTCAGATTTTAGTGCATAACACTGGGCTCTCAGTTCGGGTATTTTATTATAGTGGCGTTTCA
The DNA here is from genome assembly GCA_030014215.1 of Clariallabes teugelsi. Classification (NCBI taxonomy): domain Eukaryota; kingdom Metazoa; phylum Chordata; class Actinopteri; order Siluriformes; family Clariidae; genus Clariallabes; species Clariallabes teugelsi. The sequence goes on from JAQMYG010000004.1 coordinate 17,467,574, forward strand.
CATCACTGCTTTTATTAGTTCCATGTTTTCAGAACATATGAGACAAACAGGTTTTAAACTTCCTGCAGGAATAATAAACATATATTGATTTGTCCATTCGTCTTTGAAGGTTCGGTTTTCATAGTGTATTTGCCTTGTTTTGGAGTAAGCCATGCTCTGTCGTGCATTTGTGTTTCAGGTACTTTGTAGGGGCAATACAGTCACTTTTGTGTCTTCCGCATACTCTGTGTGTTTACAGTAAATTATTGAAATCTTTTATTCCATTTATACCGCAGATTTAACTTCATAGAGGTTATTTCTAAAGCACATTTAACACAACTTAGTTGACCAAAGTTCTGTACAATTCTAAAATAGCTGCAGAAACACAATTAAAACAATAATAAGCATAAAAATGTGCAATAAAAAAGTCCAGCCTCATTGTATAAAATAAACAAATAAAACTGTAAAAAAAATAAAAAAGATATAAATAAAATTAAATATAAATCCTGTTCAGCCAGATTTGCTGCTGTGACAAAATTGGCTGGACAGACAGACAAACAGGCAGAAAATTTTTCTGAGACTTGTTTCAGGTCCTCCAATGTAGGAAAGAAAAATCATTGAAAGAGCGAGTTCTGAAAAATGTAAAGAGAAAAGCTTACTTTAATTTATATAAGTCACAATTTATGGCAAAAAGGTGTGGATAAACTGATAAATCATTTGTATTAATCAGTAGTCACATTTAATTGACATATATTGTCCTCTATTCAAGAAGAAAGTTAAAAAGCCGCAAGAATGAATTATTTGTTACATATCCTACAGTGTGCTTGCAATAGACTTATTGCTATCCAGCATCGTGTAACTTTAATACATGTTTCCTAATTTACCTTCAAGCCAACTGCAAGTCTCAGTCCTTTTGCATTATAAATAATAGCTGAATTTGTCAGTAGTTGCTCTGGTTATTACCAGAACAAGATGCATTATAATGTAGCTGTTCTGTGAGCTGGAAGGCTCTGTACACACTGGGTGCATGTAAAGAGCAGGTTATTGCCAGAAGGAGCACTCATGGGTTTCTGTCAAGCATGTTCTGGACACCTTTATTAAAGCTTCCAACCATTCCACGTTGACAGCCCAGCACCATGAAGGTGTGGACAACTTTTTATTAAAGGTTCGATTGCCTCAGGCCCTTACAGTGTGGGCTTCTGTAACAAACTCCAACTCTCCATTATGTGCAAGCACAAACATACTGTAGCATCTGAATTTATTATGGATATCATTTCCAGTGTGCATTTTTAATGCATGTATTACAAATAGTTTCTATACTGTGTAAAAATCTCTTCCTCACAAATAAAAAAAAAACTTGACTCATGCTTTTAGATGGCATATATAGTAAACAACACCACCAACAACAACAAAAAAGGGAGCAGTTTGTAATCTACCCGAAATTAAGCCGAGTCAAGATGAAGACGCAGTACGTGATTTGTGATGATGATGGATGGCAAATTTTAAAACCAACTTAATAAGCACTAATGTATAATGATGCTTCAATAATTCCTCCTTGAAGTTTAAAATAATTTGCAAAAGAGCCTGAACCTAATACTAATCAGTCCTGCTGCAAGGTTAGATCAATCCTGAAGTCTGAATCAAAACTTCAAGTACATCCACAAGTAATTAGTCTAGCCGCACGGTGGTGTAGTGGTTAGCACTGTTGCCTTAATCTCACCAGGGTCCGGGTTAATTCCCGTCTCTGTGTGCATGGAGTTGTATGTTCTCCCTCAGTGTAGGTTGGAGTGTGGGCTTCCTCCCACAGTCCAAAGACATGCAGATTAGGCTAATTGGCATTCCCAAATTGCCCGTACTGTGTGTGTGCACTGCGATGGATTGGCACCCTGTCCGGGGTGTACCTCGCCTCGTGCCCTAAGTCTCCTGGGATAGGCTCCAGGCCCCCTGTGACCCTATATACAGGATATAGTGGTATGGACAATGATTAAGTGAGCAATTAGTCTTTGAACATATACAGTGTGACTGTATTTTGCCTAGGGAATAGAAAATAGCAAAAGCAGAGTTGATAACCAGGTGAAGAACAATGTTTCACAGAGGTTGGTGACTGTTGATATAGGTGATATTTTTTATTACTAATGGATTAGCTTGTTTATTTTTTAATAAAACGCATACAGATTGACCAGAATTTAAGTACAATCCTATAAAATGCTTTGCTAATGCCAGATGAACATAAGCACAGGTATCAAGTTATTATTCAGCTGCTAAATCATCATAATTCCACTTTCTCTTTTGTTCATAATTCTTATGTTTCTGCCCAAGGTGGTTAAATACACATTCCTTACATGCTATGCATAAACTTGAATTATGTCCCTGGCTTTCTGTCTGCTAATCTCCTAATACAACCCTGCAGGATTCCTCCGAATGTACGGGACATCGTCTACTGCACGGGTGTCTCTCTAATGGACGAAGATGTATGGGAGTTTATCTGGATGAAGTTCCACTCCTCCATGGCCATCTCAGAGAAGAAAGTTTTGCTGGAGGCTCTAACCTGCAGTGACAACACTTACCTACTCAACAGGTGAGATATGATATAACAGGTTTTACAAAGATATGAAGATACAAAATACATCAGAAATGCCTCATTGGTATCTGTAAAAAAAAAAAATAGGGATGTCAATATTAACGCATTAATGCATGAGAAATTTTAATCGCATTACTATTTTTTAATGCAAATTAATCATATGACCAAGTTTGACCACATTGGCTTCCAATAATCACAGCACAATCACTTGGCTAGGGTGGAAATATTCTGTTTCAATAAGATGACTAAGGAAACATCACTAGGTGTGCTGAACTGCAAGTTTCATTAAAAAAAAGCTTCTAGATGGACGTTTGGATAAAACCAAAGCTGTGTGCTTGAGAACTACAAGGAGAACTATTTTTACAAGAATACAATTTAAGATATGGGAGTGGTGGCTAAGGTGGCTAAGGCTCTAGGTTGTTGATCCTCGGATATGAGGATTCGGGTTCGAGTCCTGCTTTTGATGGGTTGTCACACACCATACTACCCAGCCAGTGTGTGCAGTTCCAGTCCCGTTCGAGATATTTTAATTTAACATTTGTTAAATATTAATGTTTGAAATATCATAACACTGCATCATATGTTTCCTCTAACCAGTTTGTAATGCATTTCTTTATTCCAAAATTGCACATTTATAATACAAGTAAATCTAAGTATTTTTAACATTTGAATTAATCGCGATTAATCGCGGACAATGACTGAGATTAACTAGATTAACTTTTTCAGCGATTGACAGCACTACTTAAAAAAAAATTTTCATCATAACAGAAATATCACAGTAACTACTGCTTGCAAAGAACACTAATAATAATAATTAGTGCTGTCATCTAGTTAATCTCAGTCATAGTACGCGATTAATCACGATTAATTATTATTATTATTATTATTTAAAAAATTATTATTTGGATTCTGATCCAGAAAGCCAGTCCATCTCAAATGTAACGCTCCATACAGTATATTCCCCTCATGCCGAGCATGTGCACTGAAATCCTTAAATAGAATACTGTATGTAGTCAGAACGAGTACTATGGATTCAGTACGAGCACCTGCTCCACCTTCTCCCAGAAGGCTGAATACTGCAGGCTGGTATTCGGTGCATACGCATAGTCAGCGTTCTCCTTCCTGAGACTCAAATCCACATAGAGACAATCTTCTTGTCCACTGGGAGACCAATCTAAGGCGTACCTCCTGTCATAACTCTGCTCAGAGACACTTCATCTGATTGAAGTTTTGTACCCGAACCTGTTATTCATGTGCCTGTAGGCGTTCCAACTCTTTCCTCACCATTGTGTAGTTATGTTGCACAACATAGAATTTGCAATTAACTTACGCTCTCACTCGTGATATCAAAAAATCACAATTTATCACAAACAATATCCATCAAACAGTGAGTTCTTAACTCAGTTTTCAGCTCTGTCAGTATTCCCCACTTCCCCCAACTGGGTTTAGATTTATTATTCATTTGGCATGTAAAAACTACATTCTGTCCATCCAAAAGACTACCAATATAAAGAACATCTAGTAGGCCAGGACTAATTTAACCCTCTATTTCACCTGGAGTAAGCGGAAACCTAATAACCAATTCTTTCTTTTTCAACCTACAAGCACAATTGTTCCTTTACACAATTTCGGTGCCAGATCCTGACGCACTTCTACTATGGTGGAGGTTATTCACTTGTGACTCACTGTCTACTGCTGGTCCATATGGACACCCTAAAGATTGCTGTTGATGGTGCTGTATGAATAAAATGGCTTTAAATTGAATTGATGCCATATGGTTTGGCCCAAGCTGTGTTTGACTCACAGCCTGGAAAAGCCTGTGATAGCTGTTTCAAAAGAATTACTAGAACACATGCTATACATCAAAGTAGAAAAAACATCAGTTACACTTCTCCACTCTCTCCGTCCATGGGTACAAGATAAAATAGTACTGTAGATGCAGACAGCTCTGGGGTCCTCCATCCTCACCTCATTTGGTGCAGAGAATTTGTGTACCTACCTACTGTAATTTACTGCTTCTGCATTATACTAATTCTGCTTCAACTGGTAGCTTTATTGTAAAGGTCAACAGCTTTGTGGTATTACCAAGGGTTGATCTCACAGGGGCAAATGCCACTTGGTAAGAAACATTTCATTGCTTATTTCTCTTTAAGAAATGGTCAGCTGCTCAGCAAACCTGCAATGTAGGCATCCAAGTGCTTGTCACTATTAGGCTGGACCTCAGGGACTCAAAGACGGATGTCATTGGCTAGAAAGGATCCTTCATCTCTATGTTCCTAGACCTCCACTAAGAAATATTTTATCGTGGCTATGGCCTGTGAAATAAATGGAGCATCAGGGTATCACCGTGAGTTTCATATCTGCTGTCATTTAAGATTCAACAAGCAGGTCGACCAAGAACTGAGTCAGGCTCTCTAGAATTTTAGTGGCGATGATGATGAAAATTTGTGCAAGTTTTTCCCCAGGTGAAAAGACCCTCATACTCTTCATGAGCCCACAATTCAGTTCGATTCAATTCAATTTAATTCATTCATATAGTGATTTTAACAATGGACAATATCAAAAATCAGAATTATGTACAGAAATATTGGTGTTTAAATGTTACCAGTAGTACCAGCTATTACTGTTCCCATGAGACCTGTCTTATGAGATCTCATGCCAGATGTTTATCTTCTTGCCTATTTACAAGATATTTTTCGGAAACCCGTAATTGTGTTAGTTGATCTACACTACTGTGGGAACGTCTTGAGCCAGCCCTGATTTCTTCAGATCAGATTTTGCTTCCAAAGGGTCAAAGTTTCTTATCATTTTTATGCAGTCTTGGGGATTATTTTTCCAGGCTTCCTGCATGAAGGACTTTTTGCCTCTCATTTTTATTAAGATTTCAGAGGAATGTTTTTTGTTTGTTACTGTAAGCTACACAGTGGTCTATGAATCATTCAAGCATAACAATCTAACTTAAGGGATTAACCAGTGAGAAAGATGACAGATGATCAGGCCGTTCAGTGATTAGTACAGTATACTGCTGATGCTGAATGCTGAGTGGTTGGAACAGACGAGAGGGGAAATGAGGTTGCTGCTGAGGTTGTTACATAATCAAGCAACTTTTAAACTGTATCATTAGGCTGTAACAGAAAAAAACATTCCCATGTTCCCATTTCCTAAATTTTATCTACATCATTTAAATATGAAGTGAGGGGTGGCTCAAGACTTTTGCTCAGTACTATATGTCCTGCCTAGATTTTTGTTTCATCCACTTTATCGAATACCTATGTTATGGAGGTTTGTCTCCAGTCACATCCAGGTAAATAAAGCTATAGTCACCATAGTTTTAGTTGATAATTTCCTTGTTTTTGCATTCCACTGTCATTTTGTTTGAACGAACCACTAAATTGACTGTGTTGTGTCTGATCCACTGGTACCTAGAGTGATCACTTATGGTGGAGGTCATAAGTGAAGCATCAACCATACTTATGATGATCAAAATATGATTGCATGGAGGTATCATGTAAAATCAGTAGATAGATAGATAGATAGATAGATAGATAGATAGATAGTGTTCCCTATTGTTACAATTTTAAAATGAGGGTTGATGAGGCGTTTGTATCTTGCTGTCAAAACGTTCCTTATAAATATGTTTTGCAAAAGGAAATATACCCCTCTCTCTCTCTCTCTCTCTCACTCTCTCTCTGACACACACACACACGCACACCATCTAAGGACATTCTTTATAAACCACCATATTTTTTAAATTTGGGCAATTAAAGCTTAGTGTTTATGATCGATGTCTGCATCTGCAAATTAATGTAGACGAATGTGTTTACAGTTAATAAAACATATTGCATGCCAATGTAAAAAAAAAATCTTAGTCGTAATATGCTAGTGCCTTGAAGATGATTTCTAATTAGCATAAGGCTACATGTTAATAAAATGGAATGAAAGACGATGAGGAGTTGACAAAGCAGCTGTTTTTTTTTCATTATGCTATTATTAGACATTGGAAGAAAAATGAGGAACTCTTCTAGCTACATTTAAGTGCAGATTAGAAAGAGTATCATGGCAGTATTTCACACAGCGCTAGCACGTGGCAATGTAATAGTATTATCAGTTGTAGAAATAATGTAGTGCATAGTGAGAACCATCTGATATAAAGGAAGCATGACAGCTGATTTCCATGATTTAATTTTTTTGCTCAGTTTTAGGTATTGTTTGATACAGTGGAATCATGAACTGAGAATAATTCCACGCTCATTTAAACCTCTTAAATGAACATACTTCATGCCATACGAAATTATGGCTTATAAATTGGCTTAGTGGTTAACACTTTCGCCTTGCACCTCCATGGTATGGGTTCGATTCCCACCTCGGATCTGTGTACATGTTCTCCCTGTGCTTGGCTGGTTTCCTGAGGGTACTCCAGTTTCTGCCCACAGTCTAAAGACATGCAGATTAATAATTAATTAAATATACATTCCATTATTCCATTATTACAACCCATTACATTACAATTGTGTAATTATTGTTTTTTTTTAAAGAATAAACCAGAATCTTCACTGTCGCATGTTTAATAAAGGCAAAAGTAGAGAAAGTGATTATTCACCCCAGTATAAGTCTTTTCATTTCCTTATGTCCTGGGAGCGTTTACTAGTCCAGCATCTTACGTGCAGTACATACTACATCCAGTGCACCATGTACTGTACACGAGATCCTAAGAAATAAGGCCTAATCTTTCACTAGCTGTCAAGGAAAGTAGGGACATGTTTGAAAGTAAATGTTGCAGTGTGTAATACTGGAGAAATCCAGCAAACCATCTGGCCAGGTTGTATTGCTTTTTGCACATCTCATCCCTCTGACAGTAATCTACTTCACAAGTGTCATGATAGACTGTAAAGTGAATGTGTGAGCAGAAGGAGTGATAATTGTCAACGTTCCTGCTTGTTGTTAGCACTGAATAAAGAAATTCTCTTTCCCAGTAAACCAAATTTTAATTTCTGATGATAAAACGTACAGTCTGATATGTTTAATAAATAGGAATACCTGCAAGGTGAACTTGAACAGTGGATCTTGAGGTCAAATGGAAAGCAGTAAGCGGAAGAACATCAATGATTAACGAGGATTCTCTTAAGAGCACAGTGAAAGAAAGGAATAAATGTAATAGGAAAACACTCACTCACTCATCTTCTATACCGGTTTATCCTGTATTCAGGGTCACGGGGGCCTGGAGCCTATCCTAGGGAACTTAGGGCACGAGGCGGGGTATACCCTGGACACACACTCACATTCACACACTATGGGAAATTTGGGCATGCCAATTCGCCTAACCTGCGCATCTTTGGACTGTGGGAGGAAACCGGAGTACCCGGAGGAAACCCACCAAGCACGGGGAGAACATGCAAACTCCATGCACACAGAGACGGGAATCGGGCCTGGCCGGGAATCGAACCCAGACCCTGGAGGTGCAAGGCGACAGTGCTAACCACTACACCACCATGCCGCCCAATAGGAAAACAGGTCTTTAAAAATTAATTTAAACTCACTAAGGATGAATGGGACCCATTTAGAACTATTTATCAAATTACCTGCATCTGTATACTCAGATGAGTGCAGTCCAGGTATAGGACTGCACTCATATAATTTAATATCCCAGTAAGCAATATGAAAATCTATAGCTTGTACACAGATCAAGTGTAAGCTTGTATACACTATCATTTTTCATTTTATATCTGGTGCACTACAAAGTCCAAATCTTCTTACTGGGACCACTAGACAGTCAAAAGTTGTTGTTTTTTTATGTATGACGTGAATAAAGTGAATATGATGGCAGTTGCAGCGCGTCACATCATCATCATGGTTGGTTTCTTAAAAACAGCGTTTATGAATGGAGCAAGGCACCTTCCTCTTTCACATGTTCCCATGAATCTCAACCCTTGTGCTAGTATTCTTTATTTCCTTTGACCATATTTCCAGGCTGGACCCTACCTAGAAATGGGCACTTTTGCCCGTGACCACCTCCAATAAGTGAGTGGAGAACTGCATGACTTGGCAACAAGGTCAGCATGAATGTGGCAAGAAGCTTACAGCATATGACAGCCATATTTATAGCAAATACTGTAGAGTCATATTTGTGGGCTGCATGACAGGGAAGTTTATAACAAATTCAATATCATATGATAACTTTGAACCTGATATGCCTTAAATGAAAGTGTGAGTGCACAAGAAAATGTTCTTAACACCCCTGGTAGAAAATCTGTCTTCTTAAAAACACTAGCTTTTATTTAAACTTTACTTTTTATATTATAATTGAACAAAATAATAATTACTTTGCGGCTGTTCGAGATTTACTCTGGTAATTCACACAGTGTTGGCTAAATGTGTTTTTCATTAACACCAAAACATTTTTATACTTTTAGATAGAAATTTCCAAATTTGACACACAATGACAAACACCCAGTACAACGTGGCCTACACTTTATTTTTCACTGTGGAGACCATTTTAGTAAATGTGTGTATTACTATGTTTTTTTACAGTTTGTATTCTTTGTGACTAAAAACTCACAGAGAATATTTAATACCTAATCTATTTTTATTATAAATCATGGATGGAGGGATGGTGATATTTGGTGGATATATGGTGGTCATATTTTGCCTTTCTAAACTATATAGGAATTATCTACATTTATTTTGTACAACAATATAGCCATCATATATTCAAGGACAATTCAATATTTAATTTTATTTAATTTTATTGTTGTACGGGACTCTCCAGAGAATTTGGCATTAAAGTGCCCCTATTATGCCATTTTAAAGGTTGCTAATATTGCTTAATGAGTCTCTTAAAACAGGTTTACATGT
>JAQMYG010000004.1:17477085-17488755 GCA_030014215.1 Clariallabes teugelsi
AGTTTATGTTCACATACAGCTACATGACACACTGCATGAAAGAAAATATTTGAAAAAGCATAATAGTGGCACTTTAAGCACATTTTTTTTTGTTGTTTCTTCTTTTCCAGACTTCTCAACTTGTCTCTAAGCTCAGATCTGGTGCCAGATCAAGATGTAATTGACATCATTATCCATGTTGGCCGCAACCCACATGGACGCCATTTGGCATGGAAGTATTTCAGAGAAAAGTGGGACATATTAAACTCCAGGTATGCTTCTCAGGGAAAATTCAGCTCACATTTATTCTGTAAAAAAGGAGAGAAGAAAATGAATGAAGAAAATATATGATGGGTTTCACTGCAAAACTAAAAAATGCATTATTTGCATTATTAAATGATGCAAAAAGTTGTGAAAAGTGATTAAAGAATGTATCATTGTATATGTTTTCTTTTCTGTGAGTCACAAGGTTATTAAAAGCACAAATTCCAAAACAGGATATAAAATGGTTTTGGTTATATCAGTCAGATTTTTTAAAATTATTTTGCAAAACACTATAACTCCACATGCCACAGTTCTGTCAAACTTGATAAATTTTCCTACTTCCTAGTTCTGTTTATAACAATGTAAATATATAATTTAGCATCAATAATATATGACTTGAGTTTAATTAAAAAAATTAAGCAAATTTTTGTTGCGAGTCTCTGGTAGCATGCATCTTGACATAAGGAAAATGTGCTAAAATTTGTCACACACAAAACATATAAAAGATTGTTGAAGAGCATGATAAACATTAAAAACAATGTATAATCAGGCTTATCCTTTATCAATTTCAGTTTAACGCCGGTAGTGATGCAGAGCCTTATCATAAACATCTGACTGCTGGGTTAAAATAAAATAAGAGTGTAAACCTTTTTTGTGACTTCAACATTTTCCAAGATTACTTTAAACACATTTACTTCATTTTCAACAGCTGTTGATTTGCCTTGTCTTTAGTTTCTCTTTGCTGATCATGTGACAGAAAGAAGTGATGTGATTGGCTTACAGTATTTGGATTTGTCTGTTTTTGCTACGAATTGCAGTTCTTCATTTTCCCTGTCAAAAACATATAAGAATCAGGTATATTGTAGACAACTTTGTTAATAATTTATCATAAAATCTCACATTTTGTAGTGAAACTCATCATATGCAGTTTCTGATTAAAGTTAATGTACATTGCTTTATATTTTCTTTCCATTGTATGTGGAACCCAGAGTAAAATATTTATTATCTGTGCTGTTTGTGAGGCATGTAAAAAGCAGTGCTTTATCGAGTATGACATTTCTCCTCTGCAGGTATGGTGAGGCTTTATTTATGAACTCTAAATTAATCAGCGGTGTCACAGAGTTTCTCAACACAGAAAGCGAACTCAGTGAGGTGAGTTATGAGACTAAGATCACACCACCACCACTATGACTGACAGACCCAGAGGCCATGCCTACATCAGCTAGTAAAGATTAATGAGCTCAAGTACATAATGTTTTTTCAGACTAATGTTGGCGTAAATTTGTGGTCAAACTTCTTTTGTGGAAAAAAAAAAACTCAACATAATTGAAACCAAATTGATTCAACTTTTTTGTTAGTAGTTAATTCAAGAAATAGACAGCACCATCTACCACCATCCATCATCTCTGAAATCGTTTAACTTAAACAATGTTGGGTTAATTGTTTATCTATGCCATTATTATTTATTTATTTATTTTTTTTCAATTGTCGCCTGTTAAAATTGTAGTCAATAATAATTTTTAAAAAGTTGTTCCTTTAGCAAAACCTGCCACCAAAATAACCAACATTCTGCATTTGTCTTAAATATTTTTGTTATTAATGATTCCATACTGGAAAAACATATAACAACAACATCAAATGATTGTACTGTAAGACTTTCATTTATATTTAATATATAAAAAACATTATATATATATTAGGGCTCTCAATATTAGCGCGTTAATGCCTCTGATTAATCTAGAAATTTCAATGCATTACTTTTTTTTTTTTTTTACTGCATATTAATCACATGACCAAGTTTGACCCTAATGGCTTCCCATAATCGCAAATCTCAACCGATATGCTGAACTGCAAGTTAAATTATGAAAAATCTTCTAGATGGTAGTTTGGATAAAACTAAAGTTATGTGCTCAGACTACCTTCAAGGGGAACTATTTTGGTGGTTGGTTTAAGGATCTGAGGATCCGGGTTCGAGCCACTGCATGCTGTGCCGGTCTTGTTCGAGAGATTTTAATTTAACATTTGTTAAATATTAATGTTTGAGATATTATATGACTGTATATAATGTGTTTCCTTTAACCAGTTTCTCATGCATTTCTTTATTCCAACATTGCACATTTATAATACAAGTAAATCTGAGTATTTTAAAATTGTGATTAATCGTGATTGATCACAGACTACAGTATGTGCAGCCTGAAAGGAAGACTGACACCGTTTTGTTTTATTCAGCTGTACTTGTCAACTTTTAATATCCAAGTGAAATATATAACACCAACATATCAGAAAAATAAATAAATGAATCACTGAATCACTTACTCCTCCTAAAAAGAACTCAATCAGGTTCTAATTCTAATCACTTTATTATTACCCTATCCCTAATTTGGCAAACCCCAATAAAGATACAGCACATGGAATGTGTTGACTAAGAAGTGACAAGGGACTTTTTAAAAAAGAAAATAGTACATTTAATTCAGAGATTCAGATTTAATAAACAGAGCCACATCATTGCAAAGGGGCTCGAGTAGCACTGAGACCACTCAGAATGATGATATTAAGCAAACTTTCCATGCCCAATGGACGTCACTGGTGGAAGATTAAAGCTTGGCATTTTAGATCTCTAAGCTTGCATCTGCAGCTCTACTGCATCAATAAACCCAGGGACAAATTTGAAAAAACTAGAAAATAAAATGAACCTGTATGACCTGCTTGGGTGAGCTTGGGATAGGTTTTTTGTTGAATATGATATGTTCTCCGGATGTTCACGTGGGTATCTTGGGTTTCCGGTTAACTCTGTAGTGAATTCCCTTGCTTTGCTTCCAGGCTTTCTTTTGGTGGTTCTTTTACATCCATTACAATGGTGACCAGGTTAAAGTGGTTAATGGAGATGAATGAAAAAAGTAAAAAAAAAATAGTCGCAGATTAAAATATGGTCAATGTTAGCATATTTTACCGGCACATGCCTTACTGCCTACTGGTACATGTCTTACTATTTATCCTATGTAGACACTGAAATAAGTATGAACGGCTGCATGGTGGCTTTGTGATTAGCACTGTCGCCTTGCACCTCCAGGTCCTGGGTTTGATTCCTGCGTTAGGTCTGTGTGCATGGAGTTTGCATGTTCTCCCTGTGCTTGGTGGGTTTCCTCTGGGTTCTCCGGTTTCCTCCCACAATCCAAAAACATGCAGATTAAGCTAATTGGCATTTCCAAATTGACCATACTGTGTGCGTGTGCATGTGAATGGGAATGAAAACAGTGGTCACCATTGGCCTCCATGGTTCGTAGTTGGACTACAGAGGTTCTGGATGGATGGATGGGTGGATGGATGGAAGTATAAATAGTTTAGGTTATGCACAGATAGAGTGAATAAACACTACATGCCCAAATGATGTGAACCAGTTCATCCAAATGAACACCTTTGGAATGAACTGGAACCCAGACTTCACCCTAGACCTTCTCACCCAACATCAGTATCTGACTTCACTAATGCTTTTACAGGTGAACAATCACAAATCCCCATAACCACACTCCAAAAACCTAGTGAGAAGAATGGAGGATATTATAACATAAAAGTGAGATTAAATCTGTAATGGAACGTTTTTAAAAAAAGCACATATGGATGTGATTGGTGAGGTGTTCACATACTTGTAGCGTCTCCCCAGTCATTATGAAAGATCATATTATGTTAAACGCTGGCGGCTCTTTAAACTACTTTTCCTGCTTTGTTTTTCTACTTTGTTTCAGCTGAAGGATTTCATCCAGATGAGCAGTGGAGGAGCAGTGTCTGCGTTCACTCGAGCGTTAGAGATTGTTAAGGCTAATGTGAAATGGCACAATCTGTACAAGGAGCAGTTCTTCCAGTGGCTGAGGAAATCACCCAATGACTAATAATCCACTTTGTTCATTATCTGTTAGCATGGAGTCTCTATCAAACATTTATAGACCATTAGCCATGGCAGAAAATAAAAGAACAATAAAATATCATTTTTGGACTCTGATAATCTTTGTTTTTTTCCTGCTAAAGAAACGGCCAGGCAGTTGTGAAAGTGAACATGGAATGTGTAAGTGTTGCTGCAAACAGAATCACTGTTAAATATCGCCTGGTGGTATATATCTCGAGTGACATTCCTTTTTTTTTTCCTTTCCTGAATATTCCTCACGTATTCAATTCATATTTGTTTCATGCATGAAAACATTTTCCTCCCTTCGATGATCCAATTTTCAGAGTTACAGCCTGAGCCCTGGGATGCTCAGGTCGGATTTCAGCATTTTGTGGACTGCAAATCGATACTGATGCGAATGTAGATCAGCCAGACTGACAATCAGTGATTTCAACTGAAATGGGTCAAAGAAAGGACATAACTGGATGTTTGTTTAGTTTCTGTTAAGCCATAGTCAGAAGGACAGACGAGAGCCAGGCATCAATCCTCATTGGTGTATCGAATGATTGTGTGTGTCATAGATATATTCTATGTTAGTATTTTTATTATTATTATTATTTTTTTTTGCACAAGGCCTTGCCTTAGATATCTAGTGTAAATGCTATATGGAAAGTAATCACTGTGTCAATATGTTCATATACTGTAGAATGGTTTCTTACAGAGGAAACACTGAAGAGATGTTGGAAATATCTGGAAATCAGACCTTTACAAGTTGTAGTATCGGAGTGTTTATATAATATGATATAAATTCAATGTCGGCCAAAATCACTGATTATTGTTCACTTGGAAATCACATCCTAACGTTATTTATATGTTTACGATGAGCTCAAGTCAAAATTAAAATATCAGTTGTACGAGCACAGGATACAAGCTCAAACCTAATTTTTAACATACGCAGTATTTACATTACATGATACTAATTCATCAGCTAAATGTACCCTATAGGTGCACAATTGAAAGTGTATAATTTCTGATTAGTTGCAATACATTTGTCATTCCTTCCTCTTCAACCCTGTTCATCAATATAAAGATACCACCACATCATATACAAGGGTCATTCAATTTAAACCGGGACTTGTGATGAAATGTTTCGTGAATGAAGGCGTAAAGCCGATTGCTTGAAAAGATTTCAAGATGTCAGTACATTGTTGAGACTCTTAGGCACATTAAAACGATTGTTTAAAATTTTAACGTTTAAACATTTCTTTAAATGGTTTTACGTCCGTGAATGCCGATCTTGGCTGAGGTGGCTCAGAGCCCACTGCCGTCATTCCCGTGAACATTCAGTGACAAGGAACTCCCAATCTTTGAAAACTGACACATACTGTAACTTGTCACTCACGGAAGAGACACATCTGACTTTGAGAACTGTAAAACACGATCATTCATAAAACACCATTTTCACATTACGGGTACTCGGCTACGTTCCATCCTAACCTTGCTCCAAATCGTTTCCACATGCTTGGGCCATTAAAGGAATTCCTGGGAGGCAAGAGTTTCGGACATGAAGAAGGCAGTCTGATTATGGCTCAGGAAACTTTCTACCTTGATGGTATCCAAGCACTAGTGAAACACTGGGTAAGTGCATTAGCGTAGGAGAAGATTATATAGAGACAGAAATGTAGATTTTACTTTTATAGCTGTGTTCTGTTATTCCGCGTAATCAAAAAGCCCCAGTTCGACTTGAGCGCCCCTTGTATATATTTTAAAAGGTATTATTTGGGTGGTGAATTCTCCACAGATTAGTGGGTAATGCATGGTGATGAGATTAGTCTATTAGGCAAATGGAGTGTGACTGGAGTATTTAAGCATTTACGTGTTATTGGTGGGTTGAGAATAGACCAACAGCCAAAAATATCTAACCCACAAACAAATAAAGGACTAAAAGGTATTCTAATTTTCATGCAATGTGTTCTTAAAACTTTTTGATTTCACAGATTTTGTGTTTAGGAAATTATCTGCCTGATGTATTTCTTGTCATTAAGTACGGTTTTAAACAAGAGGCGTATACACAAGCTGAATCAACTGGAAAGATGCTGAACCAAAAGTATGTTGTTTTAAGAATTAGTGGTTTAAGGGAATTTTTTTGTCAAACTTAATTTAAAAAAATCATTAATGCAAAAAAAAGCAAAAAATTTATTGACTGAAAAAAAAATAGTGTCAGTTTCAGTTTCAAGGAGCTACACTACAGGTGCATATGAATAACTTTAGAATATCATCGAAAAGTTGATTTATTTCAGTAATTCATGTCAAAAAGTGAACTCATATTATATAGATTCATTACACACATCATGATATAGTTCAAGTGTTTATTTCTTTTAATTTAATTTTGATGATTATGGCTTACATTTTATTACTTAAGGCCAATATAAAAAAAAATTAACAATAAAATGTTGGACTACTGAAAAGTATGAACATGTACAGTACAGCATGCAGTACTTGGTGGCTCCCTTTGCGTAAATTACTGCAGCACTGCTGAGGTGTTGTGGAAGCCCAGGTTGCTCTGATAGCAGTCTTCAGCTCTTCTGTGCTATTGGGTCTGGTGTCTCACATCGTTCTCTTCATACAGTAGATTCTCTACCAGGTTTAAGTCAGGCAAGTTTGCTGACCAATCAAACCATGGTCCTAAAACCAGGTATTAGTACTTTTGACAGTGTGGGCAGGTGCCAAGTCCTGCTGGAAAATAAAATCAGCATCTCCATAAAGCTGGTGAGCAGAGGGAAGCATGAAGCACTGCCCTTTGACCTGATAAAACACAGTGGACCAACACCAGCAGATGGCACTTTGGCCAGTCCAGACCTTTTTGTCCTTAGCCCAGGTAGGATACCTCTAACATTGTCTATGGTTCAGGATTGGTTTGACAAAAGGAATGTGACAGTTGTAGCCCATGTCCTGGATACATCTGTAAGTGGTGGCTCTTGAAGCACTGACTCCAGCTCGACCGGACTTGTCCGTCCTAAACCCCATAGAGAATCTATGGGGTATTGTAAAGAGAAAGATGTGAGAAACCAGACCCAACAGATGCAGACGCAGAAGAGCTGAAGGCCGCCATCAGAGCAACCTGGGCTTCCACAACACCTCAGCAGTGCCACAGACTGATCGCTTTCATGCCATGCTGCAGTAATTCATGCAAAGGGAGCCCTGACCTTAAGTAATCTTCAAATTTTCTGAACTACTGAATTTTGGGTTTCATTAGCTATAAGCCATGATCATCAAAATTGAAGGAAATAAACACTTGGAATATATCAGTCTGTGTGCAATGAATCAACTATAATACAGTATATTCACTTTTTTAATTGAGTTACTGAAATAAAGCAACTTTTTGATGATATTCTAATTTATTGACATGCACCTGTATATGGACAAAAGTATTTGGTCAAACCTGCAATGACACTGTATCCAAATACATAAACTTCAATATGAAAGTGGTCGCCCCTTTGGGATGTGTGGTTGGGCCAGTCAAATTCTTCTACATCGAACTCACCAAACCATGTCTTCATAGTCCTTGCTTTGTGCACTGGGGCACAGTCATGTTGGAATAGAAAGGGGCCTGCAGTTGGAAGCATCATATTGTTCAAGATGTTTTGGTATGCGGAAACCCTTCACTGGGGATAAGGGCCCTGATTGAAACACCTGAATTCAGTAATTAACAGGTTTGACCAAATACTTTTGTCCTCATAGTGCACGTACCTGTGGTCCAAATTTAGCTATGAATTATGATAAGATTTGAAAAATAAATTAGATTTTTTATTCAATGTTGTTTTCCAGACTGCTCAACCTGATGTTAAACTCCACCTATAACCTGCAATCGATTACCATCCATGTCAGATTGAAGCCAGTGTGTGAAGATTTTTTTAATAGGAGGACGAATAAGCAAAACTCCTCAAGCGCATCTCAGTCAGTATTCCCCAGTGTCTGTCTGAGTTTACATTTTTAACAACTGTCTATAAATGCTCCAGTGAAAAAAAAAAACACACACACACACACACAGGATTATAAGGTGCTTTATAGCTTTCTGATATCTCAGCGTTCTGCATGCTCAGCTTGCAGCTTTCGCTTGGGGTGGCCTTGAGATGTGTACTTGAGTAATATATGTAGAGTTTGTAAAGATTGTAGTGCAAAAAGTTTCTTAATAAACAGGGCATTTCTGACTTCATGTGTTGTTCAAATGGAATCATGCTGTAGCTGTTAAAGGCAGATACTCAAGTTATTGCAGCCTAAGCAGCTGTAACCATGGTTCTTACCAAAAGAGCATGCTTTTTTTACTTTTTCTTTTTTTTTTTTTTTTTAGAAACTAACTCTACAAAAAGAGTAATTATTTCACTCACTAAGACAACAGAACAAAGTTAATTTTGTATAATTTGCTTATTTGACCATTTTGTTACTTGTGATTGACCATCTGTGAAACCCAACATGCCTCATTACATTTACAGCACTTGGCCGGCAGCTTTATCCAGAGCGACTTACTTTCATCTCATTTATACAACAGAACAGTTAAGGGCCTTGCTCAAGCATCCAGCAGTGGTAGCTTGGCGGTGCTGAACTCATGACCTTCCAATCAGTAGTCTGACATCGCAATTACCCAGCTATCGCTGCCATATTATGGCATTTATTCTATTTCACTCAATCTTACCACATGATTAGAAAAATCTACTTGATTAGACCATAAAGCAAACTTCAAATTAGGTTCCAGCAACACATTTGAACTCTCTAACTGACTTTGCAATAAAGTAGTAGTGTTAAACAACATCTACTGTATCTGCTTTGACCCACACACTGTACTGCACTGTACTTGCCACCTATTGCATAAAATTAAAGACACAGAAATGTACCATCCCTCTGTTTTTCAGCAGAATTGCTGCATTTACTGTTCAAACACTTGTCTTAATATAGATGAACAGAAAAGTGTACACACGTAATATGTACATAAGGTTTTATGACCAACTAGAAGACGTCCTGGTTGATTCTTTCAGTGTTTTCCGTTTTATCACCTTGTGACCATTTCCTTACATGGGTGACCTATAAAAGCTGCCCCTACATCATGAATTTGCCCTTTTCATGTTTCACAGCTACAGTAAATGTGGAACTATGCATCTTTGACATATTATGCCACCATCACCCTCATTTTGATTTATTCACATTTTCTCACATTATTATTATTTTTTTGATTCTGTAAATCTGCTTTACTGTTAAAAGCGCTACATTAATAAAATTGAATTGAATTGAATAAAATTTCATCGATGGGAAAATCATGTTTGTTTACTACTCGCATTTTACATCATCACAGCATTTGGGAGACGTCCTTTTCCACAGCAACTTACATTTCTATCTCATACGTTTGAGCAGTTGAGGGTTAAGGGCCTTGCTCAAGGACCCAACAGTGGCAAGTTGTGGTGCTGCAGCATGTCTGGAACAGTTTGTGTAGCATAAGGTACATATGTGTCGAAATTAAAAAGGTAAGGAAGATGTAAAATGTCATAAAATATCCTTAAGTCTAGAAATTATTACACATACAATGAAAATTCATTTTACATTTTTAATTCCTAAGCCATTTCCTGACTATAGTATACTGTCATTTGCATCTGTTTGCTACATCTAAGACTATAAGCCATTCATGGCTTATGTTCTATAGAAAATCGAACAAAAAGGGGTAATGTTTTACAGACACCTGACCATGAACCATAGGGAGTGTTTGCCATATACTGTACAGTAAGGAATGAAAAAGAACTCATGACCAAAAAGAGAAAGTTAACACCATCAAAGTACAAATATCAGAAAAACCCTAACCCTGGATTCTTCCCTTTCCTTTATCTGTAATCAGAAAATACAGTATATTTAAAAGGGCCAAACGATGTGCCCTGTGTACCCTCTATCTCCCTAACAAAATAGCAATGCATTATTCATACTGAACAGATAATGCATCCTAAAGAGTGTTTCCGTTTCTGTGCCTGAACATTTTTTCTAGATGACGTGGGAATTTCTCATCAACCTGGCAACCCTTTACGCAAGTTTCAGCAAGCTTATATTTAAAGCTTGAAATTCTTATCAAAGCTATTCTGTTTTTGATTAATCATACAGGATCGTAGTCGCACAACACACCTAGCCTGAAGCTTTCTGGCAAACCTTTTTAAAAAGCAAATGTAGTGGGTAATACTGAATACAGTATTCAGTTGTGTTTGGGGGTGATTTACCATGAATCTGTAAATGATACCCTGAGGATGGTGTGCTTCATAGTCTCTGATCTGATCTCTTGCTACAGTCATGAATTTCAGTTTCAAGAGGAAACCTGATAAGTACAGCCTAGATCCTTTTGCACCATATCATGCCATGGAAGCTATTTGTGTTGGATTGCTGTGGTAGCACTATGTTCAGTATAACTTCATTCAGTCTTGTGCATTTTAAAAACTGACGTGTTGTAATGACTGATGATGAAAGATTAACTCATTCTGTGTGCTGCATGGAAGGAAGCAATGTGTCCTGTCAGCCAAAAATATCTTTTTATGTTCAATAACAAAACCAGCGACCCACTGTGATGACGCTAATTGCTTGGAGTGCTGTTTGTCGGTTTTCTGCAGACTCAGCATTTTCAGTTGGTAGGGACTGGTATTATTTGGTACTGTATGTATCGATCTCAACCCTAGTTCTTCTACCAGCACTTATGCATTTAGTACGCATATCCATTTCTAAGTAACAGTGCACTTGTGAACATGCATAAGAGCTCTTTATTTAAACCAGCACATTAGGGAATAGCTCAATAAATCCCGTTGATGGAAATGGGTTTGGCATTGTATAGGACGCTGCCTGCAGCTATATAAATATAAATTCAAAGTGTGCACCGTCTTATTATGCCAGGTGACTGAAATGAGCTCCTCTATATTCTGATTCTCATTACAGTGTTGCATTGTTGCTAACAATTCTTGATTTAACCTTCTGCCAAATGTTGCTAAATGCAGTAGAGCTGCTGACTCTTCTTTCTCTAATAGGCCAACCCTCGAGTCATAGGCCTGTTTGCAACTACAACAAATGTGTACAAGTAGATAAAGGACGTACTTCAAAAAGTGAAAACAAAGCATCAGAGGAAGGTTGAGAATAGTCAGCAGTATTCCTATTGTCTATAAACATGGCTGAAATTAGTTTAAATTCTTGCCAGTACTACAGTATGTAGCCAAAAGTTGAGGAGAATAATCCATGGATAGTCCTGTAAATCTGGCAAGTTTCTCTTTCTGTCTCACTTATCCTGTTTTAGAACAGTCAGAACTAACTAACTAACTGTTCTGGGGTTGATTCGAACAATCCCTTGTTCCACACACAAAGTCGTGCCCAGGTCCAGAAGTTAAAGAGGGATTTGGTGTTCAGCCTTATGTTAGAAGCTAGTTAGTTTTGTACGTTGGGTAAGCTGTGAACGAAGCAATGAAGTCTCACACTCAGGTTCAATAGCAGTAATGAAGGATGGAATTACAACACAGACAGTTCAGGACAACTTAGAA
>JAQMYG010000004.1:17508769-17518791 GCA_030014215.1 Clariallabes teugelsi
GCCTGGAGCCTATCCCAGGAGGCTTCGGGCACGAGGCAGGGTACACCCTGGACAGGGTGCCAATCCATCGCAGGGCCAAATTATTATTATTATTATTATTATTTAGAATCTGCTTGGTTTCATCCTGCGACTAAACAAAGGTCTACAAACTCCTTTTATAGCATTGTTGAAACGTACCAGAAAAAAAAAGGGGGGGGGGGGGGGTAGAAAACGCAGCTTCCAAAAATATTTCATGTACATGAACAATGTGAAAAATTGAACCAAGAATTACAGGAAATATGGAACTACAGTGATGATATTAAGAACAATTTGCAACAAGCTTGGTCAAATAAATAAAGTTATTGTAGATATTTTTACAAAAAAAACCAATATATCCATAAGCACCAGAAAATCTAAATTCAGCTGACGTTGACAATGATGTAGAGTCAACATTAGCCCACGATATGGACTCCTTGCATGTCCAGCTAGTCCAGCTGCAGCCAAATGTCCTTGGATCGTCTGATGACTTATCATCCGTAACCATGGAATACCAGTGCCATCTGTACGATTTCTGTACAGTTTCTCATCAAATTAGTCTGTCCTCTCTTGGCGTTGTCACTTTTGGCTGGCCAGACCTAGGGCGAGCAGCAGTGGAACATTGTTCGGAATCAGTTCCATAGCCTGGAAATGGTATTCCCGGCAACTCCAAACTGTCTGGAGAGGTCTACTTGCTTTGCACCAAGATGAAGCATTCTGACAGCCCTCTCTCTGCTAGCACTGACTAAACAGGACATGATAGTTTGAAGACAAATAGCATAATCACAATGTTTTCTTGCTTTTTTACAATCACACGTTTATGAAATCACATCAAGCCAAAATCACATGGTGAATTTCATTCATGTGCACAATGCCCCTAAAAGAAGATGTAAATCAGGTTATTTATGATAAAGTAACATTTTATTGAGCATAACAGTAATTTCACCTTACCTGTGTTCTTAATGTAACAAGGCAAGCAAGATTTTGAATTAGATTTGGGGTTTTCGTAACAGCACAGACTCTTGTATAATTAGTTTTAAAGTGCAATGGATTTTGGTCCATGAGTACATCAGGGAGGCCCTAATCTATTTTAGCACAAAATCTGCAGCCTTCTGTTAAACATTTAAAGATGGAGAAATATTACACCTTTCAACACAATGTTGTTGCTAGTCTTTCGGCTGCTCCCGTCGAGGGGTCACTACAGCAGACCATCCCATCCACTCAGACCACCCAGACCAAAAAATACCAGAGGGCCAGATAATTATCATTTATATACAATGATCATCCATAACATTAAAACCACCTGTGTATTATTGTCTAGGTCTCTTTTGTGATGTTGAAACAGCTCAGACCCATCCCGGCATGGAGTCCATGAGACCTCAGAAGGTGTGCTGTGATACACTTATACAGACATATGAGCAGTGGTTTATAAAGTTTCCTATCCTTGAGTAAACATAGAGAAATCCTAATATAATATATAACTCAAGTAAAAGTAGAAATCCTCCATTTGTAGTGCATTTAGACAAAAATAATAGTTCTATTAAAAAAATGTAAAACAAAAAAACATAAAATATGAAACACTTTATAAATAAAGTACAAAAGTACTAACCTTCAGTTTACTTAAGTAACAAATGTACTGAATGTGTTCTCTCTCTCTCTCTCTCTCTCTCTCTGTCTCTCACTGATTGCAAACTGTGAACATGCTGTTTTTGTCGCTGTATGAACTCATTTCTGATTTCAAACTCCTGCTATGTTTGAGGTTTTTACAGAGAGAAGGCTAATTGCACAATTAAGTATAATATTCAAAAAGTGGCCACCTCAAATGCTACAGACCCCTGCAGTTATGCAATGCAACAGTATGCAGAAATATAGTGACGTAGAAAGTATAGATATTAGTTGTAGAATGTAGTAGAGTAAAAGTAAAAATATCCACTCATAAAACTAATTAAGTAAAATACAGAAAACTGTAAATAAGAACAGTAACAAAGTAAATGTACTTAGTTGCATATGTACCACCTCTGCATATTGTATGTACAGAGCAAGTGATGTTAAGTGATCATTTTTATACAACCATAGCACTTTTAGCCATCATTTGCTTTGCTGTTTGTTTGTTTTTTATTATAAACATATACAGGGCTCAGGATTGTACCATATAGAGTGACATATCGTTTTTTGTTTATTTCTTTAGCACAAAAAAAGCAATATGATGAACTGAATTTTAGTTCCTTTTAACCAACTACCCAAACATGACTGGGCAAAAAACAAAACAAACAAAAAAAAAATCGGTCACATAAGAAAGAAAAATTATGACATGTTTTTATTGTTGTTTTTGGTTGTTTCTATGACCAAAAAATAACTATATACTCATTTTGTTTTGAGAGTTCGACAGTACATTTTTCCAATCATTCTGATATCAGTTTGAAATGTGTACTCCTCGTTAACACACAACAGCAAGGCTTCCATAAAAGTACATACAGGTGCATCTCAATAAATTAGAATATCATCAAAACGTTGATTTATTTTAGAAATTAGAAATTAATTTTAGTTTAAATAAAAAATGTTACTGACTTATGTGGTTTAGGAAATTAAGAGTAAAATGTGAGATATTTCAATCCATATATATTATAGTTTTTATTATTATTATTATTATTATTATTATATATCATCACCCAATCATCACTTTATTGTCCACTCAAGACAAGCACTGGCAACACAATGCATGACGAAAATAAGTCTTTGTTAACTTATTAATTCCACCACAGAATTGTATCGCTATACAGTCTTGTGCCTGAGGCGAAATTTGCTTTTGGGTCTTTTTTATTCACTGTGACAATGTTATTTATGTCCTCTCCTCTAACCTCACTAACTGGCAGGAGAGATTAACTCAGAGTTTTCAGCAAAACAACTATTTATTTGAAAGTTTGTAAGTGCACTTAGACCTGTTTACACCACACATTTTTTTTCTCTTGAAAACTCAGTTCTGTAAGTAGTCTTATTATCTGCGTAATTACATGTCAGGCATCTCGCATAAACACAATGTTTGTCTATTCTGCTGCTTGTTTGCATATATTAACATGAACGCTGGAACTGTGAATATACAGTGTTTCATAAGCTTGCGTTCATTCTTCATTGAATAATACGAAGGCCATTGGACCCACTTTACCATATAGTTAGACAGATTAATAGTAAAATACATGAATATTTATTCAAAAAAGGGGAAAAAGTAATCTCATGAATGAAGTGATTGTTTATTCACATGAGTTAGTCCTTGCTTTCGTCTTTACACAGCTGCTGAACAGAAAGTAATTACTACATCAGTCTGTTTCTATATAGTGACGAACTACACACACAAAAAAATAAAAGGGGTAGGAAATGTACAAAGCATTTACACCTTAGTGAGAACACTGTGGAAATTTAATGTCAGGCAAAATCCTTCACTCTTAATAAATAAACAAATTTACCTATCCTATCATTTAATCTATCGATAAAGAACTTTAATGTGGAAAACACATGGCACCACAGCGCCACCCTGCTCTTCTGCACTGCCATCGCACTTACTCTTTTAAAGTGTTAGATTCAATTATTTAAGTTTACAGTATATCAGTACTAGCATTTGCAAAAGAAAAAAAAAAACATGGTTAAAATAAGTGTTTTTTTTTTTATTGCTTTATCTCTGCAGAATGTCATCGGTATGCAGTATGCAGTCTGGAGCCTGGTGCTTTTGTGTAAATGTTTGCCTTTTGGTCTTGCTGTGACCATCACTTTGACTATTCTTTTTCTTTTTCTCCAGTAATTGGAATTATAGATTTTTTTTTTGTGGTGGTGAGACCTCTGGTAGAATTTCAAGAATAGGAAATGTTGCTCATTACTCCCAAACTGTCTGAAATAAGTAACATAATTGCAATCACCTGTGCATTTCCAGCATGTCATACACATAGTGTAATTAATACAGTTTTATAGCATGATTTATATCCGAATTAGTGACTGGTTACAGTGAGTCATTTTCATATTATAGTACATTATTTATTATTTCATGCTGGCACAAGTACAATTGCAGGGTATAAGTCAACATTTGGCTCCTGCACTGCTTTTGTTACTATTTTCATGGTCATAAATTAACCCCAGTGCTACAGTAAGTGGAACAGCAAAAAAAAAAAAAAAAAAAAAGGGGAGGTGTGATATTCTACCCAAACTGTGCTGATTCCAAACACATTTTTTCTTTTCACATTTCTTCCTTCCAGTAATATAAAGTCCTATTACATTTCATACAATGCTTCATTCTACAGTATATGATGATTGATTGACATGATGATTATCATTCTGCACATTTACCTTGATTTATTTTTAACTGTGGAAAAGGGCAAAACCTACAGTACAGTATTTATGACTTTTCCACCAAGATGTTGGCATAAAATCTAATGAAAGCACATTTGTTATGAGTTATGCCTATTTCATTGATATGTGATACTGTAGGTGGCATGGTGGGGTAATGGTTAGAATAGCATAGTCACCTTGCACCTCCTGGGTCAGTTCCCACCTCAGGGTCTGTGTGTGGTTTGCATCTTCTTGTAATATTATGAATTGTTTTTTAAATCATGGCCATGAAAATATTGGTCAGTTTATTCATTTATTAGTGACTTAAATAGTATAATCTAATAATATGGCGATTTAGCGAAGACCTGCTGTGGAGCAAATCAATATATACAGAATCAATAAAAAATATATTACGTGGGGATGTGAAAGAGAAGATGCTGAGAGGCTGGAGAAGGGGTTTAGAAGAGTCATGTGGTTAACGGGGTGCATTGACCTTTTCAACAGCCACCCAGACAGAGTGACCTTCTATAAAACCAGGTCTAGCTTCTAAATTGGCCATTAAATGGTCCCGTTTTTGTTCACGAAATGAATGAGGCTCAATCCCTCCTCCCACTTCAGTCCATCTTAGTGAAATAGAGAAAGGACAAAAGGAACGTCGCTCAGCAATGCCACTCTAATTTGATTCATGTGCCGTTTTTTGATTTTGACGACTTAAAGGAAAGACGTATAACTTTCACAAGATATAAGTGCTTGAGAAGGTAAAAATCATCTATCACTGCACTAAGGTTGACATTAATCTTGTCATGTTTAAACATGCTGATTATTCATATATGCAAACGGATAAGTGAGAAAATTCCTCTCATTCAATTTATTTATAAGAAGCTGACACAACAGGATATATATAGATTTGCTTGTAAGGAACCTGAGATGCATATTTAAGTAAGAAATAATGTATTGAACCATGCAGCAAAAGAAAAAAAAGAATTCCCAAGTGAATGAACATGTAACATTAAAAAGACTCACGGTTAGAGTAAGCGCAGAGTTAGTGTTTGACATCAGACTAAATGGCTCAGTTCTGAACATGGAATAATTCTCTTTCATTCGAACTCTTTAAGACCTGTCCTTAAATCTCCTAAAAGAGAAAGATAACCTCTCCTGACTTAACACATGATTTCCTGATTGTTATCTTTGTATGGGATTTATGTTTCATTTTGTACATCTTAATGAGGTAGTAAGTGTACTTTGCACGTGCGCAGTAGTTTTCCCCCAGCAAATATACAGCATATATAAAATTTTCTCCTTAACTTATTCTTGTCCTATTCTCACCCACTAGCCAGCTTTTGAATTTCATACAATAGCTACCTATAAGGAAGCGCAAAGGCTCACACAGTGCCAATTTCCAATTGGTGTTCATGGTGCATCACAGGGCAGTGAACCACACATGTACAGTAGGAAAGAACTATCTGCCATCTTCTGCATACATAAACTAATACAGATGCACATAATTGAATCAAACATTGTATAGTGCTATAGAGTTAAGGTCCTGATCCAGCAGCCATTTCTTCATATTTGGCTTTCAAAGAGCCAGTCTTTCTTTCATTCTTGAGGAATAGTTCTCCAGGCCTTCTGAAGGACCTTTTATGGCTCTCATTTTCAGTCCAGTCCCTGTACCTGAACAATTTCCAAAGAAAAAAAAATGATTATCAGGCTGATGGTTAGTATACTGCTGAGGCTAAATTCAATTAAATTTTATTTGTATAGCGCTTTTAACAATTGTCATTGTCGAAAAAGCAGCTTTACACAATCAAAATAATAATTTAAGTTTGTATGGAATGTGAGCGTGTATGAATCAAAATGGTCAGATTGTCCCTGGTGAGCAAGCCGAGGTCAACAGTGGCAAGGAAAAACTCCCTGAGATGGTAATAGGAAGAAACCTTGAGAGGAACCAGACTCAACAGGGAACCCATCCTCATTTGGGTGAAACAGAAAGCAGGAATTGATCTGCATTCATACTGTGTGTTAGGTGGCAGGCAGTTCAGTTATAACAGTTGATGTTAATTGATGTTAATAGGTAGACTTGTAGGAAATTCCAGTCCTTAACTATCGAGCAACTGCAGCCAAGTCAAGTCCTCAGAGAAACAGCTGTCAACATCAGTCGAGGCCAGAACCGTAAATGTTGAGTGGTTGGAACAGATGAGAGGGGAAATGAGGTTGCTGCAGAGGTTATATAAATAATAATTTTTTTAATTGCATCTTTAGGCACTGAAGCCTGTCAAAGTAAAACATTTGCTATTTATTGAATCTAATTTGAAGAAATGAGGGGTGGCTCAATAATTTTGCACAGTACTGTATGCCATCCCCTACCACCCACAGAACGCTGGCAGGTTTGCTGTTTTTTCTTACTTGCTGTTTCCCCAACATCTGATCTGCTAGCCCCCAACAGTGCAATGGACCAGGAATTAATTAAATGATTGATAATAAATGTAACTAAACTAAACATAATCAATGCATCTGTTTAGTTATACAGATAATTTGGGGTAGAATCAATGATGGCATAAATTAATTTAATCCTTTAAGGAATGTCTAATGTTTAAAAAAAAATGCTATATTGATTACAATGTATAAAAATGACATTATAACAGTTACACATAAAATGATTAATATGATACTTCAACTGTAATAAAAAATTACATGTTATATGTTATTAAACAGATTGAAGCTTGTTTTTGTCCTCACACAGTCAAGCTCAAGCGCATAAGTGCCTGTCAATTTTATGTTCATAATTTTATGTTAATGATGACTTTGTTGACCTTCTTATGAAAATTATGGTGCAATTACTGCACAAAACATGCTCTTTGACATGCATGTAATCAGCTAGGGTATTCATGTGCTATTTCAACCACTTAAAAATAAGCATTTGGAACTGTCATCAAATTCCTGCGTCCTTGTTTCTGCAGAACAGAGAGAACAGGAGCCTGTTATTGAGCTATTGTCCACTGATGTTTCATGTTAGGCCATCACACACACATGCACACACACACACATAGGAAAACGTTCAGTATTTTCTTTTCATGTGTTGACAGCTACTCTTGGTTTCAAATGGAGAGGAATCTTCGAAATTGTTTACATATATTTCACTTCAAATTTGCATTCGCCGACAAATAAAATGACAGCTAATTTCCTGGCTTCAGCCAAAGCTGTTTTCGTAAACACAAATTAAAGGGCAGAGCCACATGCTAAGCTTGTGAACTGTGGTGAACATCAAAACAAAAGGAAATTTAAAAAAAAAAAAGAGATTTGTCTTGGGTATTCAGAGAAGCTGTTACTGTCTGATATATAATTTTGTAACCGAAACTCATTTTGCTTGAAAACGTTTAATAGTTTCAGAGTAAATTAGATATTGATTTCACATTGGCTAGACAATCAAAGTCCGTGTGTTCAAGTAAAACAGAAGTATTTGTTCATATTTTAAACTACTCTTATATACGCTGTAAACTTAAAGTTTATGATTTCTTGATTATAAAAAGAAACACATCATTAAACAAATGCTGAATTATTTCAAGCAAGCTCCGTTGGATTAAGTAGGACAAACTTTGCGCAGTCTTCGTCATAAAATAGAGTCCAGTACTGAACACTGACTGTTTATTACAGATATTACATATAATATACATATAGACAAAGGCTATATTATATGTACACAACTTCATTGGATCCACCTTGCCAGTACTGGGTTGGATCCAATTTTGCCTCCATAACTGCTTTAATTATTTGCAGCATAGATTCAACAAGGTGCTGGAAACATTTCTTGTTTTGAGTTTAATATGATGCTGGCCTACCCTTTTCTGGGAAGGCTTTCCACAAGGTTTAGGAGTGTGTTTATGGGAATTTTTGACCATTCTGCCAGAAGCGCATTTGTGAGGTCAGACATGGATGTTAGACGATGCAATCTGGTGAAATCTCCGCTCTAATTCATCGCAAAGGTGTTTTGTCGGGTTGAGGTCAGGGCTCTGTGCAGGCCAGTCAAGTACTTCCACACCAAACTCGCTCATCCATGTCTTTATGGACCTTGCTTTGTGCACTGGTGTGCGGTCATTTTGGAACAGGAAGGGGCCATTTCCAAACTGTTCCCACAAAGTTGGGAGCGTGAAATTGACCAAAATGTCTTGGTATGCTGAAGAGGTCCTTTCACTGGAACTAAGAGGCCGACCACAACTCTTGGGAAAGAATCCCACATCATAATCC
Organism: Clariallabes teugelsi; assembly: GCA_030014215.1. NCBI lineage: Eukaryota > Metazoa > Chordata > Actinopteri > Siluriformes > Clariidae > Clariallabes > Clariallabes teugelsi. Next base: position 17,517,341 of record JAQMYG010000004.1, read on the forward strand.
CCCCTCCACCAAGCTTTACACTTGCCACAATGCAGTCAGACAACTACCATTTTCCTGGTAACTACGAAACCCAGACTCATCTATCATGAGAAAATCCTTTTGGCAATATAGTGTATATGATGCGAATCTCTCGTTCAACCACATACCAAAGGTGATTTATTGGATCGCGTGACTGTGAAGGCCATTTGATTACAGTGAACTCATTGTCATGCTCATGAAACCAGTTTAAGATGACTTTTAGCTTTGTGACATGGCACGTTATCCTGTGTTTATAAAAGGATAGACAAGATCAGCAACAATACTACGCTGTGGCATTTAAAGCATATCTAAGTTGTTACAGAATGATATTTGAGTTAGTGCTGCCTTTCTATCACCTTGAACTAGTCTGGCCATTCTCCTCTGATGTCTGGCATCAACATGAAACTTTTACCCAAAGAACTGCCACTCAATGGATAATTCTCTATAGACTCTAGAGATGCTTGTGCATAAAAATCCCAGTATATAAGCAGCATTGGAAATACTTAGACCAGCCCATCTGGCACCAACAACCACACCATGTTCATAGTCACTTAAATCACCTTTATTCCCCATCCTGATGCTCGTTTTAAACTTGAACAGACTGTCTTGAACATGTCTACATGCCTAAATGCATAGAGTTATTGCCATGTGATCGACTGAGTAGATACAGTATTTGCATTAACATGCAGTTGAACAAGTGAACCTACAGTAATGAAGTGGCCAGTACGTTTATGTTAATATACTTCCTCACATCTTTTTGGAGAAACCTCTGATTTTTCCTTATAGTCGGTAAAATGATTTGACCATTTTTCTCCAAAGAGGCCACTCAGCTACTTGCTCAGTCTCTTATACAATCCTAATAACCACTGGATTTCTAAAGAACTGAGACACTGGCAGACTTCAAATAACAACTGCACAACTTATATTAAAGCCTCTCAAGATAATCTTTGTTGACTCTCTCCTATTTGTATGTACAGATGCTTTTGTAGACACAGTACACATTTGTATGTCACTCTGGGTAAGGATGTCTGCCATATAATAGAAATGTAAACGCTCCATGGTCTGAGGGGGATTGTGGGTAGCTAAACAGCTTTGGGATAGAAACTGGGTTATAAGAAAAGCCAGTTAATGCATGACTAAGTGAACTGCTAACTCCTTCCTAAGGGTAAAGAGCAAACAGATTGTTGCTGGGGTGATTGGGATCCCTAGTTAAGTGGAAATCCTAAAGGCACCTCAATTTATTATCTTAAGCCTTTTCATTTCACCATTACTCCATAATATCTAAAAAATGTTGTGGCAAACCATGTACTGACACATGTTGTCCATTTCTGCCCAGCCCTATACAGTGGTGTTCACAATAATAGCAGTGTGTTGAAAAAAGTGAGTAAAGCTCCATATCCATATAATAACTTTTAATTTAAATCACATAAATG
>JAQMYG010000004.1:17543029-17557243 GCA_030014215.1 Clariallabes teugelsi
GGAATACTTATTTTCCCTCTTTTTCTGTTATATTTCGAGAAGATTAAATGCCTCACAGCAGGCAGAACCACTTTGTGCATGTCAAAAAAGTTATATTCTGATTTAATGCTTTGAGCACATGTTATCAGATTATCGTCCATGTAAACGTAGCTATTGATCTGAAATGAGAAAGAAGGTCTAATTGTTTGATCTGAAATTATTGACCAGAGAGTCTTTTAACTCAAGTACATCAGTCTCAAGTACAATTTGCTTCTAGGCAAAAACGAGTCTAAGACCAGAGACCCATAAAGACAAAGCATTTGTGCAACTTTATACTAAATGCTTCATACTTGATAACGTCCCAGCTCTGAACTGAGCGCCTGCATTCCAACATCCTTCATGTTAACTACAGGTTTAGTGTGCATTTAAGAAGCGAATCAATCAGAGTGTAAGTACATTTAGTGTGTCATCATTTGTTTCACAGATCACCGAATGAGCTGCTCATTCAGGTTGTGTCCTAGCGTGTAGTGTTTTCCTTCGTGCATAGATACGCGAGTCTATGGAGACACAAGTTAGCGGCTTTAAGGTAGACCAGGAGTTCTAACAAAATTTTTTTTTTTTTTAATTTTAAAAAATAAAATAAAAAAAGTTTGTCTCACAAGCAACATTAATCATCATCCACGGCGTCCCCCGGAGGACGCGTGATCCTGCGGCCCCCCCTCTTCCCGGTGGGACCCTTTGGTTTGGCGAAGGCTTGTTTGTGCGCGTGCTGCTTTGGGTGCACCTCTTCATACATGAAGTCACTGGTGATTTCATCACCATTATCGATCTCCAACTGTAGGAACATAATGTCAGTTTTGACATCAATGATATTGGAGTGTTAATACCCTGTATGTGTGCACAGTACATACCTTTTTGGCAATTTCAATCTGCAGTTTGTTTTCCACCGTGTCTATGAGGGGGTTTTTGCAGCTGGAGTACAACATCCTCTCCCGGATGCTGCATGTGTAACCCGGCATGGAGTATATAAACACTGCAAAGACACAATGCACGACTGGTGTTAAACAATGGCGTTACAGTATATAGAGAAAATAACGTGCATAAAAAACAGTATGTAATTTAGACGATCTATTTAGACGTTTCTATAATTGGGCCGTGTTCTCAGGAGTGGAACTTTTGGACAGTGATTCTAGTTTTAGCTGAATTTCCTAGGAATCAGGAGTTACATTTACAACCATATGGAGGGGAGGGGGTTCAAGATAAAAAAAATTAATCCATGATCCAGGCTTGCCTGCTGAAACACTGGCCTCCCAGGAACTCCTTTAATGATCCAAACATGTGGAAATGGCTTGGAACGGTTCCAAATTTCCAGAGGCTGGTAGTGTTGTATCGATAGCGGCTTCTTCTTCTTGCATTTTTTAAACTGAATTGAATGTTGGACTGAGCATCTCCTCCGACGTCTTCTTTTATTTCTGTGTCGCGGCCATTTCAGTAAAAGTAACTGTTGTTCAAACTTTATTAGCTCCAGCCAGACAAGATCCGCTCACTTTCATTTACCATTTTGTATTGAATTACACAAAAAAAAATTCAACATAGAGTGATGAAGAGGCTCAGTGAGATGGAAACCCTACGACCAACTAGCGGTGTAATTTCAGCATGATACAAACACTCAAGTATATACTGTATGCTCACACCACCATTGGCTCCATGTAGACTTTACACAGAAGCGTAGATCACTTAACTTAACTAACGCCTATGACTTGACTTGGAGATGCCGGCCATGCTAGCCACAAACATCAGACCACGAGACCACATGATGTTTTTCCATTGCTCCAAAGTCTAATCTTTATTCTCCCAAGCTAACTGAAGCTTCACTAGCAAGTGGTTTTCTTATGTCCAAGTGTTTAGTCCCAATTCTGCGAGTTCTCGTTGCATCGTGCATGTAAAAATCCTCTTACGAAACATCAAACACAATCAAGATGTGATTTCTATTGTCAATTTTCATGATGGTGTTTAAGTCAAGTGTTCAAGTCATGTCCAATCATGGCGTTCATGATTCTTTTTCCCTGACCACGGTTATCTTGCGATGTTGTCCTGTGCTTAAATTTTAACTGTTGTCAAGGTCCAATTCCAGTACTTGTTTTGTTTTCTTTAATCAGAATTTTGAGGGACATGGATGAGGAAAAAAAAAATCTGTAGATGAAAAACTTCCGGGTCAATCTTCCAGCGCCCAAATACGGAGAGGGCAAGCTCCGAGTACAGACTGAATGTCTTTATATTTTAGGCCAAGCTGAAAGTAAAACTCAGCTACTCAGTAATTCTCTCCATGTCTGTACCATGCAACTTTAATCCGAGTTTTATCTTTCCAGTTTTGCTTCTTCTTAAATTTTTTTTTTTTTTTTTTTTTTAGCAGTTGGCGGCCAGTTTTAGGAGCATTACTGACACTCACTGGACTGGATCAGTAACACGCCCCTTCCCGGCACGAATCAAGTTTCTCATTACTGCCACCTGCTGAACTAAATTGGTAACACTGAGATAAGTTTTGCGAGATCTCGCAAAATGTTCGCAAGATCTCGCAAAACTTGACACGGGTCCTGTTTTTTTTTTTTCTTCCCCAATTTAAAAAAAAAACAATTTTTCCACCCATGTCCCTTTAGGGGCTCCGTGTGAAATGAATCCTTAAGGTTTATTTTTTTTATTATTTAATAGAGCATGAAATTGGAATAAAAAGAAAAAGAAAGAACTACAAGTGAACACTGTACATCAGAGATAAAAGAAACATGCATGAGAGGACACTGAAGGGTGATGGGGGGGAGGCAAGTTTGCAAAAATCTTCAACAAATACCCAAAAAAGTAGAAATATGAAAAAGTTGAACTAAATTAAATTTTTTTGTTTTTATTTATTATTTGTGTCTTGTACAGTAAGAAGGTCTCACAATGCCTAGAAAAAAGAACAAGCAAACATTTGCCCTCGACTGTACATAAATATGACTAAATGTCTTCTTACCCGTGGACTCGAGGTAGTCTCCTTCGTGCGAGTGTTTGTAGAGGAAGAAGTGGTACCGCGCTGCGTCTTTAGGAATGCGTTTAGGGAGATCGCGTAACTCTGTTGGAGCCGTGCTGGATAACTTGATGCACTCTTTCGGAAAATCGATTTCCTGCAACGACCACAATCATATTTAACACCATCATGGTTAAAAGTAATACAACACTCAAGAGAAATTACAATCGTGATCCACTAGAGGTCACTGTCGGACACGGATGAAGCCTGGAGTCATTAGCGTGCAAAAGGAAACGTGCTGGATTCATGCCGAGCTTGTTCATCGAGTCTGGAGTTTCATCAACATATCAGAGCGATCACTTAAATACACGGTTAAACAGTTTACTAAATGCTTGTTTAATGTGAAAGACACTATGCAGGTGGACATAAGACAGTGGTGCATTTTGCTTAATAAGTAGATGCTTCTTACAAGCTGAACATAGTTAATCCTTTTGTTTCGGAATTGCTCCAGGGCCTCAATAGCATCTCTTTGCATGGGGAAAGCTACACCCTGTAAAGTCTGCTGCTTTGTGTCCAGGTGGATGTCAGTCTGCACCTGTAACACACACACACACAAACTTACTAAATGTGTAAATGTGATCATCTTTAATTTTGTAAGAATTTTGCACATGACTTCAACATAAAAATCGGTTTCTAATACAAAACCAGACATGTAGGACACAGTTCAATGTCCTCTCGCTTATTCCTCCATACATTAGTATTTAAACCCAATGCCTCCTCCTTTTGTATTCTTTTAAATCCTATCATTTGTTCATTCGGAATAATCCCTACCATACACGTAATGTAAAGCTTACACTGGCTTCAAGAGTCAGAATTGCTGTTACATCCATCTACTTAAAAAAAGTGGCCTCTCTCCACTGCACTGCCGAATATAGCTTCCTGCACTATAATCTGCTCCGCTGATCTAAATAAGATGCTTTGAAAAATGCTGCCTTGTAAACCGCTCGCTTAAGGAAACTATATTTTTAGTTTTCAGGATGTACATTGTAATGTGCCAAATTCAGAGCGCGCAAGATACAGTCAAGCTTTAGAATTATCGACGTCTACGGCCGGCAACGTTTCTGGCATCAGCTGGTCTTGTTTATCTTGCATCAGACCTTATAATGTCTCATTGTTAGTACATTGTTAGTGTTGTATTTTCCTCCCATATACAGCTCTCTGGTTTTTGTGTACAAGGTTTATCCTTTTGTAATCACAAATGCACAGGAAGCCACATGTAAATCCAAGGCTCAAGCTAACAGCAGACATTCTAAGGTACTAATTGACTGATTAAACAGTCTAACATGGCACGCCTGGGGAACAAGAAACACCGGTCATTCAAATTGAGCAGGTTCATTTTAAAGTGCCATGTTCTAAAGTGTTTAACATAACCAGACGTACGAGGGTCTTTGAAGCAGACCTCGGACTTGTGATGAAATAAAGTCGGAAAACCAGTTGTGCCAAACAGGAGTTATTGCTACATCCACCGAACAGTCCTGACCTCGCTCCAAGCCATTTCCACACGTCTGGATCATTAAAGGGGTTCCCGGGAGGCCGAGGTTTCAGGCGTGAAGCAGGCAGACTGATCATGGCTCGGCGTACTGAGACAGAACTTTCTACCTTGATGATATCCAATCGCAATGAAACGATAAGTGCATAAGTGTATCAGGGGATTATATAGAGAAAAAAAAAGGGAGGTTTTACTCTCATAACAGTGTTATGTTATTCTGCACAGTCAAACATCCCGGTTTGACTTGAACGCTGTGTACATATCAAGGATTGAAAGCTCAAACCAAAATGTTTTGATTGCACTGTATATCCAAAATAAAAAATAATAATAAAAGAAAATTCTTCCAATTCCAATACTTTTGGTGATAGTTTGATGAAAGTGAAAGTTTTTTAAAGACACAATTTTATCTCTTTTCATTGGTGTACTCTGTAATCTTCCCCATGTTCAATAAATGTATTAACATGGGGAAGATTACAGAGTACACATATGCAAAGAGATAAAATTGTGTCTTTAAAAAACTTTCACTTTCATCAAACTATTTTTTTTTTTTTTGTGGCATATAATTTTGTTAAATATTATTTATACGTACAGTATATATGGGTGTTTGTCTTAAAATGAATCTACACTGAAGACTACAAAGGTTTCTTCATAATCCTAGCCACACTACTTTAACAAAGGGTGCCAATAATTCTGCAGCTTCCTGTATGTATTTACTGGCATGCAAAACATGGCAATGATGCTTGCTATGAATATGAGCATCACCGCTGGTTGCCATGGCTATAATACACAGGCACTGGAGAGATGAAGACAGATGGGACCAGGCACAGCTGAGAGAATAAACAGTTATGTGGGCCAGCGAGCAAACACCAGTGGTCACATGATCTCTGACTGCCACTGTTTTGAAAGGCGTGTGTGGGTGTGTGTTCCTCTGTTTATGTTACTCATAGAAATCATAAACCTGCACCGATACAACCGGTTTTCTGATGTTAATTAAACCTTTATCCAAATCATTTTTTTTTTAAGGCCAGCAAAATATGATGTCATGCACATCTGGGTCTTGCGACATTGGTACCTCGTTGAGTTTGATCTGCCTCAGTTCCTCCTCAGCGGCCGTCAGTGGGAGCGGAGCAGCCTGGGACGCCAAGTACCTTTTATATCCGTTTAGTGATACATCGTCCTGCACAGAGACAGGTCCATTAGTCTTCCTCCTATCATCATCATCATCATCATCATATTCATCAAACTACATACCCTCAATCAAAATAAAAGTCATGGAAAGGATTCCTTACACTATATGCAATACCAGTCAAAAAGACTATAAAGGACCATTTTTAACTAATTTAAACATTCATACATTAATATTGAACACATTCGAACTATGAAAAAAAAAAAAAAAACATATGGAATTGTTAAACAACCGAGTACATGTTTTATATTTTAAATCGTCCAAACTATCTACGTTTGGCTTTGATGACAGCTTGGTACACTCATGGCATTCTCTCATCAGATTCATGAGGGAGTCACCTGGAATGGTGTTAGGTGTGTAGTGTCAAGAACTAATCTGACTTAATTGATGTTCTTTAGACCATCAGTTCACTTATTCAGAGGAAGGGAGTGTACAGAGTCATTAGCGCCATTATTGCTACTACAACTACTGTACAAATCCAAATTAGGGCAAGAAACACTCAATAAAGTAAAACGAAAAGACAGTCCATCATTACTTAAAGAAACGAAGCTCAGTCACTGTAAAAAAAAAAAAATCTCTGAAACTTATGAAATACAGTATTGGCCAAAACCATCAAACGCTTTGATGAAACTGGCTCTCATGAGGACCGTCCCAGGAAAGGAAGACCAAGAGCTACCTCTTCTGCAGAGGATAAGTTTATTAGAATGACCAGCCTCAGAAACCACAGTCGGAAACTGATACAAAAATTTAAGAGATTTGAGATTTAACTGCCATGTCTTTATTAGAACAGACGGTTCCTAAATGTGTGGTTCCCACTGTGAAGCGTGGAAGATGATGGGGTGTGATGATGTTGGGGTGCTTTGCTGGTGACTTAGTCAAAATTGAGGGCACAAAGTTTATAGGGCTGCCATCAATGCGAAAGGTGGAAAAAAGTTTTGAAAAAGGTTTAAAGAATTGAAAATATTAAATATACTGGATTATTTCACATATGTTTGTTCATTCCATATGTTCCATATTTGTTCTGTCATTTTAACCTCTTCATGATTAATATATAATGTTAAAAACAATAAAAATAAAGAAAAAGACACTACATACTAATTGAACAGTTAATTAATGTTAAATAGTTAAATGGTGGCTGTTTGGTCCCTCCCCTTTGATTTCACATGGTGCTCTTCGAAGACATTTAATGTCTAACCTGACGGACTCTAACAACACGGAGAAAAAGACAAAACAATAGGACACTATCCTGTTAGTCAAGGTTAAAGTGACCTTTAGTCGAGATTAAAATACTCAACTGCTCTCGCACATTGTAAAATGTGACGCAAGTTCACGCTTCCACTTTGAATTTGTAGAGTTATATTTATTTTACTGCTATTACGGTGTCAAAACACCTGTCGTCACAAATCGCAATAAAACCTCTTGATCTCTTGATCCGTTTCCTGCTTCAGTGAGATTTAAGACCTTCCGCATGCTGACCGTTAACACCGCACATGATAATCACCTAAAGATTAGTGAGTCAATGAGGATATGGAAGAAAAGAAATAGGAAGCGAATGCTGGGAAGCTAAACTATAACTTCCCATATACTGTACTGTTGTGAGAATGAACTCATCTGTCCTAAACAGACATTTTACGGCCATAACATTATAACACAAAACATTAAGCCCAGTAGTTTCGCCCCTGGGGCAGCTGTGGCACCTCCAGAGGTCCTCTGGTTGTGTGTTGTGCTGTCTGGTTCAGGGATATTGGCAGCAGTTCCTTTGGGTGATGAAGACCTAATGGAACAGGATTGTTTGTCCAGCACATTTCATGGTGTTCAATCAAATTGCGATCTCTGGAGGCCAGGGGAGGCGGCCTAGGGCTCTTTGCATGCTGGGTGTGCAGTGAGCTGTGGTGACGCCTTTCTATCGCAGCCAGCATTGACTTTTTTCATCGATTTGTGCTTCATTAGCTTTTCTGTGGGATCTGACCAGACAGGCTGGTCTTTTATGCATGTATTACAGCAGATCAATCCCTGCTATCCGCTATCACCCAAATGAGGATGGGTTCCCTGTTGAGTCCGGTTCCTCTCAAGGTTTCTTCCTACTGCCATCTCAGGGAGTTTTTCCTTGCCACTGTCGCCGTCGTCTTCTGTTTGTTGAAATTGTTAAAATTTAATTGAATTTTAGTGAGCCCTAGGTGCCACCATTTTACTGATAATCAGTGTTAATGTTATGGCTGATCGGTGTATGTAGTGAATATTAAATGTCAAATTAATAAGCAAAAAATTTATAAATGTAGAATAAAAAATAACCAGGGCAGGAGGCACATTAGACATCATAAACACTTGGCGTCTGAGTCGCTTTCCGCTGAAAAACACTAAAACTAATATTGTAAGCTCTTGGCATCGTAATTAATTCATTATGAATTATGAATAGCAGTAACGGTTGCCTCTTTGCTCTTTAGGCTATGGCAGAACAAATGCACAGCAAATCAATAATTCAAAAAGTAAACAAAAAAAAGTGCTACAGCGAGGATTTAATAAAGAGCGATTCTCACTCACTCACTTATCACTTTATCCTGTATTCAGGGTTATATTCAGGGGGGCCTGGAGCCTATCCCAGGATGACATGGGGTGGGGTACACCCTGGACGGGGTGCTAATCCTTCGCAGTACACACACACACACATTCACACACTACAAGGAATTTGGAAACCCCATTTAACCTAATCTGCCTGATCTAATGATCATGAGTTCATAAATGTCTGGATATATAGCATAAAAAGGAGCAGCAGGTGGGGAGTAAATCAATAAAAATAGCCTGCCTAGTTTAATCTTTCCATTTAATCCAGCCATCTATCCATCTAGGAACCTCTGTAGACCAATGAGGGACTGTAGAGCCCAATGTAGAGACCACTAGAGCCCAATGTAGAGACCACTAGAGCCCAATGTATAGACCACTAGAGCCCAATGTAGAGACCACTAGAGCCCAATGGTGACCACTAGAGCCCAATGTAGAGAACACTAGAGCCCAATGGTGACCATTGTATGTATTCCTATTTTTACAGGAAGTGGCAGCACCTCTGGTCAACATTCACACACTACGGGCAATTTGGGAACACCAGTTAGCCTAATCTGCATGTCTTTGAACTGTGGGAGGAAACTGGAGTACCCAGAGGAAACCCACAAAGCCTGGGGGGAACATGCAAACTCCATGCACACAGACCCAGAAATGGGAATCGAACCCGGACCCTGGAGGTGCAATGTGATTTTAAGCCAAAAATAAATAATTTAATAAATAAATAAATAAATAAATAAATATCACAACCCTTATTTCATTCAAACTCGTTCAGCCTGAAAAGGACTATTTTATATTTTCTATTTTAGATCTGTAGCTTTACTCCTGTCCCAATTCCTAACCACAAGAGCGGCTGAAGCAGCGACATGCTTCGAATTATAAAATGTCTTAAAGCGATGATTCCTGAGCTTTAAGAACAGCTATACAGAAGCAACCCAGTAATGAATCACAATGAGGAAAGCGAATCCTCTCCGCCGTACCTTTACTGTCCCGAAGAGCTCCTCTTTTATGTGGCTGCCACCAAACTCCTTTTTCAGCGTGGCTCTAGTAGCAGCGTACAGCATCTTCTGGCGAACCTGACAACAGCATTACAATTACAAAATAATAATTATATGTGAAAATAACGGGAAAAGTCATAAGAAAATGTGTATTTAACAAATTAAATGGAGCATGGGCAGGGAATGTTTTGGCCTCGCAGCTCTTCCTGCTGGCTGTGAAACACAACTGGGTTATTGAAAGCCGCAGGAGAGAATTAGAATTGCAAATGTTTCAATGCAAAGCAGGCTGAAATCACAACAATCTATTTTCTGTCTTTGATGCCACATCTATATAACCAATACTTCCACATTATCAGCTACATCAGAATGTTTTGTAGTACCGGTGGGTAAAAATAGACCATACTGTATACAGTATGAAAGAGTTTCAAGTGAACTGAAAGAGAATTCAGACCGCAGCTGAGTTCATGTGTAATTACTGCAGTGCCAGAACTTTATGTGTGGTCTTTAATGGCTATTTTTGGGAGGAACTTTTTTTTTTTTCAGCTCAAACCACACAACCTACGACAAAACCCATGGAACCTGCTGCATCTGTGTAAGTATATATACACACACACACACACACACACACACACGTCTAATTATCCACATCCACAAGGCAGTTAGACTTTTTTTTTTTTTTAAGATAACCTGTGATTACTAAGGTCTTATTCACTTAAATACAGTATTTAGTATTTAAAATGTATAGCTTTATATGTTATTATGATAGAAAAGTCCAAAAAATAATGTTATATTGGGTCACCTCAATGCCAACATGCTGTATATCAATACATACAAAGACTCTCTCTCTGATCACATTTATCCTATGATGAAATCATGAGCTCACTAAAGACAGGCGTTACTGAAACAGTTGACCCTGATTGGATCTATTTTTTAATCTAATCAACTCTGATCACTGCTGATTATGGTGACTATAAACATTGAAGCTTGCTCCTGAGATATTATACTAATGAGAAACTCCCTGGAAATACATATACACACTAAGGGCAATTTGGGAACTCTAATTAGAATCTTATGCATGTCTTTGGACCATGGGAAGAAACCGGAGTACCCAGAGGAAACCCACCAAGCATTGGGAGAACATGCAAACTACATGCACACAGACCCTAGGCGGGAATCAAAACCCGATCCCGAAGGTGCACTAAGCTACCGTGCCGCCCACTTAAGGGAATAACCCCCCCCAGTATTCCCATTTAACACAAGCCTTGGTTGTGGATTATACAAAAGGAAAAAATGTATTTAAAGGAAGCTATTTTGCCCCAGGTTCCAGTACTGAAACTTTTCAGATTAAAAAGACTAGTGAATCCTCAAGGTCAAATTCAACCTGCCTTTATACCTTAGGGAATAAAAACAGAGTCTTATTGTACCGCTAAGTCTTCCACAAACAGCGTTATCCATGTTTAACTAAAGACTTCCCTTCTTGTCTTTGCACTTATGTTTCCCACAGGGCCGACATTAAGCCAGTGGCGGTTACTCACGGGGGAATGATCCGGGGACCACGCTAAGAAGATCCACTCATAGCCCTGATTATTGGTGCTGTCCAGCCTGTAGAGGACGTACGAAGGCATGTCATCCTCCAACAGGGGCAGGATGGAACTGTCCCATTCCAGCTCCCATTTTTGGCCTGCAAATCTGACTCCTCCCAACACGAGCTGTTCTGAAGAACACAGCAGAACTGTAGGCTCAGCACGAAGATCGTCAACTTTTAACGATTCTTATAATCACATACGAATGCACAGAGCTTAATGTCAGTCTTGAACCTACCGTTCGCAATGACCACCTTAATGAGTCGGTACTCGCCGTTGCGTGCCTTGGCGAAGACGTCCTTCACCTCCGTTGTGGCTGGAGACAGAGAGTAAAACATTATCAACAAACCCATTCTTACTAATTAAGAAACTTATACAAAGTGAGACACCAACATAAGCCAGTGTGGCAAAAGACGTCATCCTGTGTACATCAGGAGCTGTGCAACTGTGCATTGAGAATTTGTCCCCAGGGGACAGACCGTCTATAGCAAATTCTACTGCCAGGTTTTAACGCCTCTGAGGAACGGCATATAAAGTAAAATACTTTGTAAATCTAATCTTGAAACTATGCACATTATAGATGGAAGTAACGAAGACTTAATGTATAGGGAAGATATTTAATTTGTTTTCTAGTTTTTCATTGCATCCAAAAACTTATGCTGTTTAATAAAAGTGCTTGATGGAACAAGCAACAAAAAAAAATTCTGATCCCTTTAGCTGGAGGACAGCAGTGTTTCCCGAAATAAACAATGCTAGGTATGTGGATTCCTTAAAAGGATGCCAGGGAGATGGAGGAGTCCAGACTGTCATCAACAACAACAAAAAAAGACCTGAGCTGTGGAAGCATCAGCACTGGTGTCCTAATGATCTTACATTTGCATGACTATATTTGAGCAATAAAGCTTAGATCACACTTGGCAGAGATTACTGTCTCTTCAGAATCTGGTCCTGGTTAGTGTTTAACACACACACACACACACACACACACAAACACTCCAAGTCAATCTTTAACTGAGACGCTCGCGCAAGTAGATCAAACAGATAAGCAACAACCCAAAATGTAGCGAATGAAGTCGTTCGAATTTATAAGTTCTAACCGAAATCCTTTATTGTGTGTAGAGATGAAAGAGTTTACCTTGGATGCCGGTTTGGTGAGACATCGCGCCGGTTCCTCAGGCTCTCGCAGTTCAACGCAGAAGAAACGCGGAAGTGAAGAACGACAGCAGCGGCAGCGACTCGAACCGGCCTGGTTTGTGACGTCACCGCGTAGGCCGGCCCGCTGTCACGTGACGTGGCAGAACGCCGTTGAAAGCTCCCCCAACTCAGACACACAAACTGTACAGATAAGCTAACTATGCACAACAGACTGCATGGTGTGGCACTATTCCAAAAATAATATTAAATAATTTAACAGTGTCCTATATTACGATTTTTAAGTGTACAGGGAAACCATTATGTGAAAAAAAGAAAATAAAATTCACATTAATGTCTACAATGTCTTTCATACATACAGCTATGTCATTAACACCACGTGATGAACACCAATAAATGAGTGACAGGATCATGGACACCCAAGACCCACCCATACCACCCATGGGGATCAGGTCCGAAAGTCAATGCTGTTCACAATAGAAAGGCACCAGAACACACAGTACACCACCGACTGCCACTGTGGTCCAAGGCTGACGACCCACCCTCGAAAAACCCCAAATCTCAATCCGACCAAAAATCCATATGAGATTCCACCCCACAACCCAGAGCACACAAAGGATTGACTGGAAACAGTCCTGTTCAACTTTTGTCCTGTTGCCAGACACCACATTATGGCATTTTCTTACTTAGGTTCACTCTTTCATCTTCAATATGGCTTCCCAGGGTCTCGAAACCTATCCCACGAGACTTTGGGCATAAAACAAGGTACATCCTGGACAATCCATCACAGGTCACACACACACACACACACACTACGGGCAATTTGGGAAAGCCAAAGAATGTAAAATGAATAAACCCATGTGCATCTTAGGGCCATAACTAAATAATAGGTATCTATAAATTATGTATTTATTTTTAAACTGGTACCTGAGTTAGTTTAAATGTTCCAACTTGGCTCGGTATATAAACTTTATAAAAATTAAAGAGTCCCTTGAATGAAAAACCCCAAAAGTAAGAAAAACGTATTTAATTATTGTTTCCAGAACAAGGTGTTCAACGTGTTCAGCAAAGTGTGCCATGTGGTATGTTATGTGCTCCTCTCGGCCCATGAAGTTCAGGGTGTGGGACTGTGCACTCCACCCTGCTGTTGGCTAAAAAAAATATATTGTTATACTTTAGTGTTGGTTTTCATCTGCCTCACCCATCTCTCTCTCTCTCTCTCTTTATATGAGTGTCTACTGCACTGAGGAGGAAGGGGTTGTAGGCGAGCAATGAATGTTGTGGATTAGAGGTTTCTATATCCACATCCAGGATTCTATATCCACACCCAGTCTGTGGAACTGACTCAACACTCTGTGAGTGTCCCAGTGGACATAATGCTATAACTACTACACTACAGACTATTGAACTTGTGTATTTTATTCTAATGCAATTTTATCTACAATGTACAGTTTAGACCTGAGTTTCTATATTGCTGTAAAATGGAGAGGTTGGGAGCTCAGTGTTTGCTGGTGCCATATAAGCTTGTTTGAGTAATTCAGAAACTGCTGATCTCCTTTAACACACAACAGAGTTTATAGAGGATTGTGCAGAAAACAAACTACAGTATAACCATTAAATGGAAGTTACATGGGTGGAAACCCCTTGTTGATAAGAAAGGTCACAGGAGAATTGGCAGACAAAATCAAGCCGACAGGAAGGATACAGTTACAGTACATTAAAAAAAATCTACTCTTTAACACAGTGCTGAGTAGAAAAGCATTCCAGAATGTACAGTTCACTGAGATTTAAGGCAAATGTATGACAACAGCAGAAAACTACACATGGTTGTACTTCTGTTAGCCAAGAAAAGAATCAGAGGCTAAAGTGGGAACAGACTCACTGAAACTGCATATGATTTAATAATAATAAATAAATAAATAAATAATAAACCTCAAGCAGTTCAGGATTATCGAGTGTTGCACCTCCAGGTTCCAGGTTTGAACATTTGCTACTTTAAAATGCACAAATATAATTAATTTATTTTTATTGATTTGTAAGTGATGTTTTAAAGTTTACAGAATGTATTATGAGTGTAATGGTGTAATATATATATAATATAATATATATATACACACACTACCGTTCAAAAGGTTGGGGTCACTTGCAAATTTCTTTGTTTTTGTTTAGTGATTTATTTTCTACATTCTACAACAATACTGGAGATTTCA
>JAQMYG010000004.1:17604157-17616496 GCA_030014215.1 Clariallabes teugelsi
TCGTTCATTAATCGTAATCGAGTTAAAATGTTCAATTAATCGAGATTTTGATTTTAGGCCAAATCGCCCAGCCCTAGCGACAGTGTTAACCACTAAGCCACCATATCAAAAGTTTACCACGTCTAAAATCACTCTGTCTTTGATGTGGCAAATAAAACAAACAAACAAACAAAAAATGCAGCAAATTCGTTATGTGTTATAGAATTAGCACTTCGTGGCCTTCACGAAAGGTAGTGTTAGCATGCTAATTAACTCACTATGCACTGGCACTGCTGGCACTTCTCCACCCAAGTGTCACCGCTGTTGTAAGTCAGGAGGCCGTTGTAGAGCACGCACTGCGAGCTGAGACGAGGGTCGCACTCTGGACAGCACGAGACGTCCACTGTCGGGTTCCCGCAGTCACACACCATCCTCCTACACATCACCAAGCCTGACTATGAAGAGAAAAGAAACAAAAATGATTGCTATATAAATCCTACAAATTAAACACTAATTATTATTGTTCTCAATCACTATGATAGATTAAAATTTGTTATGTTTTTCACTTAAGAAGTGGACTTTACACAGCACTAAAATGAGAGAAATGAGACAAACTGGCGAGTAAAAATGAGACAAAATGGTAATCAGAGTAATCATTATATCCTGCCTGGCCAAAACACTGCATGAAGCAAAGAAAACAACTAAGGAGATTTTAAAGACTAGAACTGGGTTATGAGCTGTCTTGTACATTATTACAAACTGGAAAGATAGAGCTGAACCATAAACTTTGCAGTTGTATCGTAAAAGAAAGGGACAGTAGAAATCAGAGCTATGTTTAATAGTGAAAGTAAGTGCATTTCCACACAGATAATGTGAACTCACTAAACGGCTGTTTGTCCATAAGAAAACCACTTGTTACTGAGACAATTCATAAAAATAAAAATTAAAAATTAATTTGCTAGAAAGCATATGGAGCAATGGAAAAAGGTTGTGTGATCTGATGGGTCCAGATCGACCCTATTCTAGAGCAATAGGTGCATCAGGGTAAGAGGAGAAATGCATGAAGCGATTTACCCATCATGCATAGCGTCCTGTAGGTCTGGGGTTGCTTCAGTTGCTCAGGTCTAGGCTCAGCAACGTTATGTGGCAATAAAATGTTAATTGTCAGCCGATGACCTGAATGTACTGTACTGAATGACCAGGTTATCACTTATACTGTATGGAGTTTTTTCCCCTGGTGGCCTAGGGATATTCCAGGATTCAAATTGTGAAAGAGTGGTTGTGGGAGCATGAAAAATCATTTTCACACATGAATCCAGTCCACCACACTGCTTACAGTAAGCTAAATGTGGAAAAATACTGTACACATTGTTACTGTTGTTACTGATATCTTTATTTTCATGTCAGTATGGAATGTTTTAAATGTATTTCTTCCTTTCTTTCTTTATTCACTTATCCTGATTTATCCTGATTTATATTCTCTAATATGGTTATTAGAGAATCAGAGCCTATCCAGAGAACTCTGGGAATGATGCAGATATACACCCTTGGATGGAATGCGAGTCTTTCACATGGCACATTGCATAAATACAAGCCAATCTACAGCATGTGCTTACGTTTTTTCTGTTTTAAAATCAATCCAGAGAACTTGGAGGAAACATGCAAAACTTCTTTGAACAGTTGCTATTGAGATGTGTCTGCTACTGTATGCTCTGTAAAGCCTAGTCTGAGGTGCTGTTTGTGAATTGGTGATTTTTGAGACTGGTAACTCTGCAGCAGAGGTAAGTTTTGGTCTTGCTTTCCTGGGAAGTTCTTCATGAGAGACAGTTTCATCAGGGTGCTTGATGGGTTTTGCACATGCACTTGACACAATACTGCTCTTGCAAGAACTATTCCAGAACAGCTGACCTTCATGTCATTTATTGCTGTTAGTACTTTAATTTTCTAATGCCATATGTGTTATTTTATAGTTTTGAGATTTCCAGTATTGTTCCAAAATGTAGAAAAATAAGTCCAAAATTGTGTCCAAATTTTGACTGGTGCAGTACTGTAGATCTAAAACAGATAAGCAGACTAGAGAAAGACAAAGGTACACTGTGTACACTTCCTGTTAGATGTACTCACCTGACAGGAGCAGACGGCACACCTGTCCTCATCCAGCACCCAAATCTGCCTATTGTGTTTCACCTTTCCATCATGAAAACAGTCGCCTGTGCAGTTCTTCCCATGAGGACACCTGCAGTCATAACCTCCGTCCATGTTAAAGCACACTGTGTCGTTAGGACAGCTGTGCCTCCCTGTCTCACATTCATCAATGTCTGCAAAACAATGTCAACAAATCTGTGTGTCAGAAACAAAGGATATAGAAATTTTCAAGCGAATACTAAAATACATGACATAAATCTTTTATATAGTATACAGTATGAATAGCATTACATATCATAATCAGGGACTCTGACTTGAGGATAACAAGAGAACATACCGCATAACATTTTTAAATAATATGTCTTACCTATAAAGGTACAAAATGTTTTTACTTTAACAAGTTTAATTACATTAAAAAAGCATACATTTGCATAATTATTCACCCCCTCCTGCTTTCCCCCAAGCCATCACTTTGTAAAATCACCTACTGCTTTAATTAGAGCTGAAAGTCTTCTGAGATATTGGTCTATTAGCTTCAAGCTGTCAGATTGTACTGAGACATCTGTCAAACAGCAATTTTCAAATCTTGCCACCGGTTATCAAACAGATTGATTCAGGGTCACGGTTTTAAACTCTTACAGTCCAGCTTCACTAGAGCTCAGGTCCTACTGGAATTGCCCTGTATTTGGCTCCAATTACCGTCCACATTGACCAGTTTCCCAAAACATTATGTTCCCACCACTATGCTCATTGTTCTCAGTGATGAACAGCATTGTGTTTCTGCCAACCATAGCACTTTGTGCCAAAGCCAAAATGTTCAATCTTCTCACAGCTGAGAGTCCACATTTTGTTCATATTTACACTCAATGGGATTTCATATGACTTGTGTGTCCAGGGTATGGTTGTCCTGTGAGTGCATTCAGCTATCTGATCTGTGGAGCTCTGCAGCTCTCCAGGTACCAAATCAAATGTAATATTTCAGCAGTACAATCTTCTTCTTCTTTCGGTTCCTCCTGTTAGGGCTCGCCACAGCTGACCATTTGTCTCCATCTAATTTTGTCTACCACATCTTCCTTTGTCATTCCAACCTCCTCCATGTCCTCCCTCACCGCATCCATAAACCTCCTCTTGGGACTTCCTCTTTTCCTCCTGCCTGCTATGTCCATCTTTGACCCCTTGGGGCATCACTCCACAATGGTAATGCTGTGGTATCTGGCACCAGGATGTTAGCAGCAGATCCTTTAAGTGCTGTAAGATGCAAAGTGTGGTCAGTGGATCAGACTTGTTTGTCCAGTCCATCTGATGGATAATCAAGAGATCTGGGGAATTTGGAGGCCAAGTCAAACCCCTTGGACTCTACAGACTCTATGGCAGGCTTCTCTGTCTGATCTGACCAGATGGGGTGGCCTTTGCTCCCCGCAAGTCTTGGGGTGCCCATGATCCTGCCACCTGTTTACTGATGTATAACTTTGAATCCATGTTATTTAATTCACCTGGCTGTAGAACAAAGAAACTGAGGAGACCAAGAAAATCGTTCCTACCCTCACAAGACTCCCCGTTTGATAGAAACATTCCATTATCATGGTAGCCGTCGCGACATTCGCAGTGATACCAGCCTGGAAGGTTCACACACGTGGCTCGACTGTCACACTCCACGAAGCCGTTCAAACACTCGTCAATGTCTGTCACAAGGTCAAAGAATAAACATAAAGAGAAAAAACACAATGTTTTTATTAACATCATTTCTGTCTAAAATACATTCAGTGCATTAACATATATTTCTATGCCTAAAATATGAAAGATCGTTTTGCTCAGATGAAATTAGCTGGTGAATGTCTATTTTCTACTAAACGGCAGCACCACACTCGCCATCGAGTGTGTCAAATCCAGAGTTCCAACCTGGCATTGAAAATAGAAGCTCGCATGAACGGTCCCTGCGGTAAAATAGAAGCTTTTGTCACTTGGCTGAGACTAAAGTTACTATATCCACCTTGTGCTATCTGAAAAACCTGACTCACTGCCATACAAAAGGGAAAGTGGAAAGAAAAAAATTAGTAAGGCCATCCATCCTGTCAACACCACTGCACTCAGTGCAATTTGCTATTAAACACGCATTCAGCTATTTTTTTTCTTTTCTCCCTCTATGTCCTTGATACATGCAATCATAAAAGACCGTCATTAATGGCCTTGATGGAATGTTTCAATGCAGCGGCGATGCTATTCACTCTTTAAACGGAACAGAGCGCTTACAGGACAGACCTGGAGTTTACCACAACATTGGGCATTATGCTGCTTTTGAATTTTGTCTTGGTTATCTCAGACTATATGATGTTCAGTAGAGTCTCTCTGTGGCGTAAGGTGTAATGTTTGTGTGTGTGTGTGTGTGTGTGTGTGTGTGTGCCTTTTTATAATGAAAAATTAGAGCCTGCATTCATGCATTTTGTATAACACTTTGAAAAGAAATAGCAAACAGAAAAGTTGCACTTGGAGCTAGCTCATCACTTAAAAAATATATTTGTGTTAAATAAACATAAGAAACCATTTACTAAATATACTAAGAAACCATTGTTTCAAGTTATAGGACAAGATGGTACTAGTCCCTTTTACGAAGGAACCTTAAAGGGACTAGTACCATCTTGTCCTATAACTTGAAACAATGGTTTCTTAGTATATTTGCTTTAAATTTCTCCAAAGTAATTTTTAAAAATCTGGACTGGAAATAAATCATCAGCGTCATATTTCCATAAAAATGAAAAATGATCTACTATAATGCATTATTGGAATTACTGTAAGCATTGGTATTACTTTAATACAAAAAAGGAACAAACATGGACATTTACAAAAGCTCCTGCTGAATAACTGTTTATATACTAGGGACGTTCAGGTCAAACCAGGAATTTTTATTGTGTATAATACTGTAGCATAACATAGTTATGAGATTAAAATCTCCCTATATTTCTTTATATAATCACCTGCTACACTACTGAACTTATCCCAGCATTTCACTAGCTCTTGGATATCTTCGTTTTCTCAGGACACTTGAGTCATGATTGGACTCCGTGCTTCATGTGTGAAACCCTGGCCTCCCAGGAACTCCTTTAATGGCCCGAACATATGGAAATGGCTTGGAGTGAGATCAGGACTGCACAGGGATGTGGAAATGACTTCCCACCAAATTCCTGTAATATGCAAGTGGTGTTGGAGAATGATTGTGTGTACAGTTCCCACAGACAGATGTCTCTTCTGCAAGTGGGAGACAAGTTATCCGTTGATTTTTAAGATTCAGGCGTTCCACTTGCTAAATGTTTTTAAAGGAACAACTGCAGTGAGCTTTTACAGCCTTCTTTAAAACATTTGCGCCGTTCAAATGCTCTACTCCGTCTAAGAGCCTCATCACCATACTGTGCTTCAAGTCTTCTGTAAATGTCATTCGGTTTTACGCCGTCATCCATGAGAAACTTCATGATTTCATCGCTTTGACCCGGACGATCTTTATAGAAAATGCTCACCAGTGACAAAATTACATATCATACTGTAGATGTTGCACATCTCTACTTATAATTTTTAATTTCTATTCAGAGCACCGTGTTCTTCAACCCTAAATTAGCTATGCTGCTTGACATGTCACATCATGACCATTATGTGTCTTTGAAAAGACCAGAAGCTATAATACATGAAGCTATTAAGCCTGTTCTCATTATGTTCTAATTTAAGTCAGCCCCAAAACTCAGCATCACCCGAAACAGATGTTTGATGTTAACACAAATATTGATTTATCTTTGGCGTCAGATGTTGCTGTCCTCACATCATTAACTCCATTCATCTGTATATGCTCTACACTGATGAATGTACTCATTTGCTTAGGCGCTTTAATCTACAGCGTGTCTCTGTTTATACCACTTCACTTCTTCTGAATCCTGCTTCTGCCATGATTGTTGATTTTTCATTCTCAAGTCTGACAAGTGGTTACACCACACTGAGCTGTAGCTGGGTGGTGTTACTGTAGGTCTGACTATCCTTAACATATAAACTGGTTGCATGTGAAATTGTAGCTCACCAGCTGATGACATCTGTAAAACCCATTTTTATTTGGAATCATCAGTCCTTTTTTATCATGCATTATGGTATGTGAAATACACACATGCTCTTTGTCCAGAATTCCATTATATCTTATTTGGTCATGCACACTTATTATTCTAGGACATGTGCTTCAGACACTACAGTCTCCTGAGACCTTGGACGAAAGACAAACATTAAACCAGGAATCTATTGTGTCTATCCACAATTTAATCCATTGTGTACACAATGTTTTTTGAGTTTAGACAAACAGGAACACTGTAGGGTTTGTGTGGTCTTTAACTAGAAAAAGTACTGGCACCTATAGAATGAATATGTAGTCGTGCTTGCTCAAGTATGAATAACAGCATTCGGCTTTTTTCCTCCTACACTCACCCCACTGGCCCAAATCTGTTTTTTTTTTTTTACACAGTGGTGTAGTGGTTAGCACTCTTGCCTTGCACCTGCAGGGTCCGGGCTCGATTCCCATCTCTGTGTGCATGGAGTTTGCATGTTCTCCCCGTGCTTGGTGGGTTTCCTCCGGGTACTCCGGTTTCCCCCCACAATTCCAAAGACCTGCAGATTAGGCTAACTGGTTTTCCCAAATTGTCCATAACGTGAGTGTGTGTACAGTATGTGTGTGTGTGCCCTGCGATGGATTGGCACTCTGTCCAGGGTGTACCCTGCCTCGTGCCCTAAGTTTCCTGGGATAGGCTCCAGGCCCCCCCGAGACCCTGAATACAGGATAAAGCGGTGATTAAACTTTAATTTAAACTTTAAACTTTGAAATAAATGAAAAAGGCAACAACGGTGAAAAAATATTTAATTGTTATGGGTCCGTGCGCACAAAAAGGTGCGTGCGCTTCAGATTGAGGTCTGGTGCTTAAACGAGCAGGATTATACCTTTTATAAGCATTTGCAGTGATGCTGCGGTAAAACTAAATTAGAAGCAAAGTTAGCAAGTACAGCATGTTTGAAGAGATCCGAATGTATCTTTAGGGAACCTTGAATATAGTGGCAAAGGAAAGCTAACTATTTAAAAGCAAAAACACACAAAAAAAAAGGAGTGGCCTGAACGCAAACAAGGCTTTTTTACTCTAACCTTGAACACATGACGTGACACACTGTTCTTGTGCAAATGCGGGTCAGATCAGAAGCTTGATTTACTCAGACTGATGGCAAATACAGGTCACGCTGTACATAAATACCAACAGTCTAATGAAAAAAATAAAAACAGATTTGGTCAATAAATCGGATATGGGTCCGAACATCACCTTGGAGTCTTAGCGTTAGTCATCTTAAGCTCGTCTATATGTTTTGCTTTGTGCGTGTTGACTTCACCTTGACCTGTTACATGGCATCATTTTCATTTAATTTGTTTATGACATTGTGAATTGGATACATTTACTGCTAGCACATCAGCCACTCCCTTTTTTTTTTCATGAAGTATGCACCGTCTGTAGTGATGGATTAAAAACTTCGGAATCTATTTTTTCCTTTGACCTTATAACACTATTTGCTTTTATAAAGTAAACATTAAGTGCTTGCATTTTTCATTTTCCCTTTATTCTTTCCAGCCCTGTCGTGACTGGAAAACTCCAAACAAATCAATGCATTAGTCTGTCCAAACAGGTACATAAAAAAAAACAAAAAAAACATATTGCCTACATACTGAAAGATATTAAATCATCCAGGAGAACAGCAAACTTTCATCCCCCCAAGACGTGCACAAACCCAAACAGCAAAGCAAAGGTCTGCTGTGAACTCGACTTAATAATACACAGCCCTTCCATTGTTTTAAAGCAAAGAAATCACGTCCCCCTTATTGTCACAGGTCAGTGTTCACTTAAATAAATCAGTTGGACAGTAGGCACGACCAGAAGCAAAAGCATGCTTTGTTCATACTGGTACATTCTACATTATTTTATTAACCAGCTTTTTAGCCTTTAATAGTCTTTCAGAGGATGCTTATAATTGTGTCTATTCACCATGGTCATGACATAAGTGTTCTCCATAAAGCTCTGATTTGAATAGTGTCACAACACGGTCCTTTCCCACCTCGCAGCCACAAGTTTAAGTGTCTCTGTTACACCTCTCTCCAGCTTTACAACCGTTTATATCTCTTCCCAATCAGAAATCCTCTCTCGCTCTACTTACTTAAATTGTCCTTCTGTCCAGTCAATTAAATTGGTTCCAACACATTTGTTTTCATTGCCATGAAGACAAAATCTAATGTCAGTTCTACCGCAGCCGCAGTCAAGATATAAAACTCATATATTAATTGAAATTATATTATATAACTTCTTACATTTTTTGCCAAAAAAAAAAAACAGAGATCATGCTTATTTGTATCAGACGTCTGGCTTTATAGAGGACGCACCTCTAATCAAGCCATACCATTCCCATTCTTCTAATTTTAAAGTTATTTTGGTCAATATTTTTTCACACCCACACTAAAAATCCAAAACATTTCCAAAGGTCTTTTCTAGGCTGTCAAGTGAAACGCCTCATTTTCCACACTGGAATGATTGCCAGTCTTCGGCATATTTAAAATCCATCTATTAGATTAGTATTCCTTATCACAAAGTATAAGAAACACACTACACATTAGCATGGCCGCCTTGTACTGTTCCTCCATTCTCCTTCTGTCCACATCTCAGCTCGCAGTGCGTGCTGTACAACAGCCTCCTGACTTACATCAGCCGTGACACTTGGGTGGAGAAGTGCCAGCAGTGCCAGTGCATAGTGAGCTGATTAGCATGCTAACACTACCTTTTGTGAAAGTCACAATATGCTAATTCTGTAAGACATATGGCGGCACGATGGCTTAGTGATTTTCCTCCAAGCCTCGGGTTTGATTCCCACCTCGGGTCGGTGTGCATGGAGTTCTCCCTGTTCCTGATGGGATTTCTCCGGGTACTCCGGTTTCCTCCAACAGTCCAAAGACATGCAGATCGGCTGTAGTGTGTGATGTGAATGTGCTTGTGACCCTACCCCTACCATGGTAGTCGCTATTGGCCTCCGCGATGCCTAGTTGGACTACAGAGGTTCCTTGATAATTGGATTAGAAGGTATATCTCTGTTTTATGGTATGTCTTTAATTGTTATGGCTTCCAAACTGTAGAATTCCCTTTTTGCCTAAAATGACAAAATTCTCCCTGTTATTAGCATACGTTCATATTATATATATGTATGGGTTTTCATGTTATGATGATTCATGTTCATAATTACAAGTGACTTTTATCTGACTCTAATGTGGACGTGTTTGTCCTCTGAAACAGCACATGTGTGCAAATTTGATACGTCTTTGCTCATTCATTTCAAACAGTGTGATTTCAGCAAAAAACACGCTTTTGATTTTTCTCTGGAGGATGGCGAGCAGTTAGTCGCTGTAGTCGCTGTTTTTGAAGTCCAGAAGAAAGGAAAAAAAGCCAGGAGCCTTGCTTTATCTGTTTTAGCAGGTATTGCTAGCACTGCTGTGAAATCTGCATTGCTGCCGGTGCTGACTGATAAGCGTCCTACGCTTGCGTGAAGGTAAAAAGTCGCATGAATTCCGATCTGACCGTTCATATTAAAGTCACATGACCATGAACCACATTTAAAAGTGACTTAGATATGGTCAGAAAAACATTTATGCGGTCAGACACCCCTAAAAAAATAATCAGATGTGAGTCACTTCAGGCTGGTAATGATAATGTTGCCCTGGTGATGCCTGGGTTCTCATGGTTGTCTGCTGTCTTATCAAAATGTGTGCTTTTTTTAGCTTCATGTAGCTTGGTGTCTCTTCCTGGTGCATAATGGACCTGGGTTTCAGAAATGGATTCCTGTCTCTACTCTGAAACACAGAAACCGACACACACACACACACACACACACACACACACTCTCAAAGTTACAGTATACCCACTTTCTGTGAACGACAGGCTGGCATTTGGGCTGTTTCCGAATCGACTGAGGAGGGATTTTCCTAAGCAGAGTTCCTGGAGTGAGACATGCTGGATGCAATTAGTCAGGGAATGTCATGGTTAGATGGCACTATGCATAATTACTGTCTTGTTTCTCCACAAAAAAAAAAAAAAAAGGCTTAATAACTTACAGTATTGCAAACAAATAAGTGGACATTAATAGTAGATAAGCATGTAAACGCTATATAGTGATAACCATGCATACCAATATTAAGATTTAGAATATATGCTCTTTATAATAAAGTGGACACTGTTAATGAAGAAAAAAGGATGTAATTTTCAGATAGATGACCAGTATTGTATAGGTTTCCTTTCCTCTGCCTCCTCAGGGCATGGCTCCACAACACCTCGGGGGTGTGCTGTGGGGTCTGGAAGCAGCATGTTGGCAGCGTTGGGTGCCGTGGGTTGCAGAGTGGGGCCTGGACTGGTGTGGATCAGATTGGTTTTTTCGGGGAGTTTGGAGACCTTGAGCTCTTTGGCTGCTGGATCTTGTGTGTGGTGGCCTGTGGGATCGGACCCGATGGGCTGGACTTTGGTCCCCATGGGCGAGGACAAGCCTTGGTTGCTCATGATCCTGTCACCACTTTACTAGTACATGACTCTACTGGTCAGGGGTGGATCAGTGGTTAAAACATTGGACTATGTTCAGAAGGTCCCAGGTTCAAACCCCACCACCCAGTTACTGCTGTTGGGCCCTTGAGCCAGGCCCTTAACCCTCAACTGCTCAGATATATAATGAAATAAAAATGTAAGTCACTCTGAATAAGGGCGTCTACCAAATGCCTAAATGTATGTATACTGTAGAATTGATAATCACTGTTAATGTGTTAATATTATGGCTGATCAGTGTACAAAGTAAGCAGTGACAAGCTTAATGTACATATGGAGATCTGTTATTTTTATTATATATATTTTTTTGTTTTTTAAACCAAATTGCATAACTGTAATTACATGCACTAATTACAAAACCGTATCTGAATGAAGAGAATGCACAGCCTGAGGATCATGCCATTCTCATCAGTCAGTGCTCTTTATAAACACCAAGCCTCCTTATTCTACTCTCTCACTCATCTCGATCATCTTTGCCCTGCAGCTTTTGATCTTATCTCCTTGTCAGTCTGCCTTCTTACTAATGAGAGGATTTACAAACACCCTTACAAGCTGGTGCAGGGGAAGCAGTGTATTTGCTGTGTCACCACCGGGTATTTGCGCATGTGTGAAAATGTTGAGAACCAGTCCCTGAAAGACCAAGAGTAACACACATACACACACAAACACACAATTCTGCACCAATGGACAATCTTTCAAAGAAATTTTCTATAATGCTCTATAGGAGCGATCTCTAAATAGCATCCCATGGGTTAACCTAAAAGGGTTATGAACACGAAATGAATACTCTGAAAAGTATAAGTATGCATATGTACTCAGTAGTTGGTTTGGGTCCCTTTTGCAGCAATTACTGCCTCAATGCGGCGTGGCGTGGAAGCTATCAGCCTGTGGCACTGCTGAGGTGTTATGGAAGACCAGGATGCTTCAATAGCGGCCTTCAGCTCTTCTGAATTCTTCGGTTTCATGTCTCTCATCTTTCTCTTGGCAATGCCCTGTAGATTCTCTATGGGGTTCAGGTCAGGCGAGTTTGCTGGCCAATCAAGCACAGTAATCCCACAGTCATTGAACCAGGTTTTGGTGCTTTTGGCAGTGTGTGCAGGTGCTAAGTTCTGCTGGAAAATGAAGTCAGCGTCCCCATAAAGCTCATCTGTGGAAGGAAGCATGAAGTGCTTCAAAATCTTCTGGTAGACGGCTGCGTTGACCCTGGACTTAATGAAGCACAGTGGACCAACAGCAGCAGATGACATGACTCCAACAGAGACTGAGACAGAGACAGAGACAAATCAACAGAGACTGTGGAAACTTCACACTGGACTTCAAGCATCTTGCAGTGTGTACCTCTCCATTCTTCTTCCATTTGTTTCCAAATGAGATACAAATGTTGCTCTTATCAGTAAAGAGGACTTTGGAGCACTGAGCAACAGACCAGTTCATTTTTTTTTCTTTAGCCCAGGTAAGACGCTTCTGACGTTGTTTGTTGTTCAGGAGCGACTTGACAAGAAGAATACGACATTTGAAGCCCATGTCCAGGATCCGTCGGTGTGGTGGCTCTTGATGCACTGACTCCAGCCTCAGTCCACTCCTT